>CACRXK020001185.1:0-58467 GCA_902702795.2 Paramuricea clavata | reverse complement strand
TCACCATCATAACCATCATCATCATCACCACCACCATCACCAACATCACAACTCCCCTCCAACCACCATCATAACCATCACCATCATCATCATCATCATCTTCACCATTACCAACATCAAAACTCCCCTCCGACCACCATCGTAACCATCACCACCATCATCATCTTCACAATTACCAACATCACAACTCCCCTCCGACCACCATCATAACCATCACCATCATCATCATCACCAACACCACCATCATCATCTTCACCAACATCACAACTCCCCTTCGATCACCATCATAACCATCATCATCATCATCATCACCACCATCACCACCACCATCACCAACATCACAACTCCCCTCCAACCACCATCATAACCATCACCATCATCATCATCATCATCTTCACCATTACCAACATCAAAACTCCCCTCCGACCACCATCGTAACCATCACCACCATCATCATCTTCACAATTACCAACATCACAACTCCCCTCCGACCACCATCATAACCATCACCATCATCATCATCACCAACACCACCATCATCATCTTCACCAACATCACAACTCCCCTTCGATCACCATCATAACCATCATCATCATCATCATCACCACCATCACCACCACCATCACCAACATCACAACTCCCCTCCAACCACCATCATAACCATCACCATCATCATCATCATCATCTTCACCATTACCAACATCAAAACTCCCCTCCGACCACCATCGTAACCATCACCACCATCATCATCTTCACAATTACCAACATCACAACTCCCCTCCGACCACCATCATAACCATCACCATCATCATCATCACCAACACCACCATCATCATCTTCACCAACATCACAACTCCCCTTCGATCACCATCATAACCATCATCATCATCATCATCACCACCATCACCACCACCATCACCAACATCACAACTCCCCTCCAACCACCATCATAACCATCACCATCATCATCACCATCATCATCATCTTCACCATTACCAACATCACAACTCCCCTCAGACCACCATCATAACCATCACCATCATCATCATCACCAACACCACCATCATCATCTTCACCATCACCAACATCACAACTCCCCTCCGATCACCATCATAACCATCATCATCATCACCACCATCACAACTCCCCTCCAACCACCATCATAACCATCATCATCACCATCATCTTCACCATTACCAACATCACAACTCCCCTCCGACCACCATCATAACCATCACCATCATCACCAACACCACCATCATCTTCACTGAAACATTTGAAAGCAATCATTTAATAAAAAATTCTTTACCTAATGTAAAAAACTTTGAAGACTTTCGCTTTGGAGATCTTGGTTTGTTATCATTATTGTTTGTTTGTTTGTTTGTTTGTTTGCTTGTTTGTTTGTTTGTTTGTTTGTTTGTTTGTTTGTTTGTTTGTTTGTTTGTTTGTTTGTTTGTTTGTTTGTTTGTTTGTTTGTTTGTTTGTTTGTTTGTTTGTTTGTTTGTTTGTTTGTTTGTTTGTTTGTTTGTGTTTGTTTGTTTGTTTGTTTGTTTGTTTGTTTGTTTGTTTGTTTGTTTGTTTGTTTGTTTGTTTGTTTGTTTGTTTGTTTGTTTGTTTGTTTGTTTGTTTGTTTGTTTGTTTGTTTGTTTGTTTGTTTGTTTGTTTGTTTGTTTTGTTTGTTTGTTTGTTTGTTTGTTTGTTTGTTTGTTTGTTTGTTTGTTTGTTTGTTTGTTTGTTTGTTTTGTTTGTTTTGTTTGTTTGTTTGTTTGTTTGTTTGTTTGTTTGTTTGTTTGTTTGTTTGTTTGTTTGTTTGTTTGTTTGTTTGTTTGTTTGTTTGTTTGTTTGTTTGTTTGTTTGTTTGTTTGTCAGTAGCATTACTTAAAAAGTGAAATAATTTAACAGAAAAAAGCAAAAAACAATGAGTTGTTCGTTCATAAGGGCACGTCATCGCACCTGTGCATCTGGTGAAACTTCCTCAGGAGTTGAAAGAAGACTTTGCAATGCTGCCGATGTCTGCTGTATAGTCGTCACAGAATCAACTTGAACGTTCGCGTGAATCCCTCAGGATCGGATCCCAAACCTTTTTTCAATACCAAATGTGAAATTACCCCACCTTACCACATCGTTGAAGAATTATGGTGGATATCTTGGGCAAATGTGCAATACTATGAGGGATATCTTGGGCAAATGTGCAATATGATGAGGGATATCTTGGCAAATATTTATAAGTAATAGCATGGCATTCAGGGCGATTAGTGATTAAATGTACCCGAAAGCCGAGAGAGGTTTAGTAAAAGTCTTTTACTAAACCTCTCGAGGCTTGAGGGACAATACTATACCATAGTTGCCGAGGGAATCCGCGCGTGGTGTGTTGCCTGTTTTGAATGCTGTTTGATTGTCTTATGATTGTGGTACGAACACTTTTCATATATACGCACGCGCAGAAACACATCTCCGTGTCCATTGGCGTTTTAGGCATGCGCATAAACGGAATTTTCTCCCACAATTGTAATGTTCAAGATTAGGGAATAAAAGCTGGCAAAGTGATTGTTCGAATGTGTACGGGACGGTGTCGTCAGATACTGTCCATAGTTGTGCCGATGATTTTCGATGAGGTACAGCTTTCCAATCAGAGGTAATGAGGTAGTACGCTTTTGTCTTCTAAATTTCCCTCATCAAGCATGCAGGGGAAAATTAGAACTAATTTTACCACGGGCAAAATTTTGCCCGTGGTAAAATTAGTTCTAATTTTACTCCATGTTTTAGTAATGAGGTAAATTAGTGATTAATCGTACCTCGCGAGACAAAGGATTTCGAGGCAACTATGGTATTACTTGGATAAATTTATCTTAAATTGCTAAAGAACAATGTTGTAAGGTTAGTGGATATTTATATTAGCGATAGAATGGGGGTTCCTTGCGCATAGGAACGAAGTAAGGTTGGCTGATGGAGTGTAACAATCTAACAATATAGACTTTGATGGCTTGAACCATGGATAATAAAATAAATGGATAGGAAACTAGCTGACGTGACCTAATCTTTTCAATGGGCTGATGGCGTGATTGGATGTTCAAACCTAGTTGCAAACCAAATTCTCAAAAACGGCATGTTTAGCAATAATACAGCTACACATTTTAGTCAAATGAATATAACTACGCCATTCTACGATGAAATCTCTAAGTAATTCCAGTCAATTTTAGCAAATATTTCAAGCACTAAACAGTGAAAAATGCATCCCAAATTTCGTTAAAATTGGGGACGCCAATTTCGTAGCTACAAATGTAAAAAAAAAAACCCAAAAAACGAAAACCATTTACCTTGAATACTTTGTCGTGGCTTAGGAATTTTTTTTAAAACAATTAGACCAGTTTATGCTTCAATATTACTCTTTTAAAGCGGAAAGTATAGTGAAACAACAAAAATGCCTATAATGCGTGACGTCACAGATTGCAACTACGTTGTTTTTGCTTACGTCAGCTATAGAGTCCTATCCATTTATTTTATTATCCATGTTTGAACGAAAGTTTTTAACGATGATTTTCTTTGCAAAAACTGTACGTTCGAAATTCGTCAGTTTCTGAATTTTAAAACCGATCACACGCATTACAAGCGCAGCAACACGCAACAGTTTAGACAGGGTCATGAGGCAGGATGTGTACAAGAAAAGCTTTGCCAGAGTTTTGTGTTTCAAAATAGAACGACGATTGGAAATTACTGTTTGATTCTTTGTAATATCTTGTAGCTTGTTAGTAAAAAAGAAATTTGTCACTTTCCTCATCTAAACCTTTTTTCAAAAAAACTGGCATCGTTTGTCTTGGGGTTAGGGGGGTACAAATGGTACCCATAGCTTAGAGGGTGCAAATGGTACCCGTAAGAAGACTTGGTGGAAATCATGTTGGTCGTTTGGATCGGCGAGAATAAGACAATTATGGCGGCAAAGTTTTTTTAAACATTTTCTCTCCCGTAGCAAGGTAAAGCATGTATATTCCTGGTAGCCGGTCTTACTTCATGAAAAAACAGTCCGCTACCAGTGACTAGGTCCCCTCTCTTATGGCGGTCATTGCGGCTCAATGTGTTAATGGAACACAAAGGTATTCAGGCATGTAGAGGTATTCCTTTTCAGGGCGGTTGCATGCGGATAATACGGTCCGTCGCGTGCGCAAAATAGTTAGGGAGATAGACAGTTTAGAAGCGTCCAAACTGCGCAATACACACTCGCACGAAACGTAAAATAAAATGGCTTAATAAAATTGCGAAAACAAAAAATTGACAACTTTGCCATTTTGAGCGTGTGCAATAGGGCGTGCGCACGCATATAAATAATAAAAAGAAGTGTCCGTGGTCGGGCTGAATAGTAGTACTGTGGAAGATTGGGTTGGAAAATTTACAATTAAGATCTGTATTTTTGGACAATTATTACTGTTTGAAAAATAGTATCCTGCTGATGTAAAATAACATCTAAAGGGTTTGGCAACAATGATGTCCAAAGAGAATGTTAGCCCCAAAGTTTATTTCATAAAATGAGTTATCTTTATGTATACTCAATTAAAAGGCAGTTCAAAAATTTCGGGTAAAATTTTAATAATAATTGATATAAATTGAAACTAATTCTGGCTCAAATTTTATTTCATAAAATATTTTTCTCAGAATACTCATACTCAATTACATGACAATTGAAAAAGAATATTTGTTAAGTCAAAAGTTTAATAATATTTATCATAATTCATATTCAAAGTGACTTTGGCTCAAATTTTATGCCCGAGTAGATTGTGTCCACAGAAACTCGAGGTATTATACTAGATGCGAAATACAACGTTTTAGAAAAACATTAAAACTAAGTCTAAAGTCAGATAAGGTTTTCATATAGTCATAAGTCAGAACATAATACTCGCCTTTTAAGCAAAAGCGAAAAGATTATTTTCGCCACAATTTCAGGCTATAGCCTTTACTTTTCGTCCATTTTTAGCGACTTTTTCATTTTTCATAAATGGACTATGGCTATAGCCTTACTTTTTTGCTGTTTTTTGCCCATTTATGAAAAATGGAAAAAGTCGCTAAAAATGGACGAAAAGTAAAGGCTATAGCCTTACTTTTTTTCCGTCTTTTGACCATTTATGAAAAATGAAAAAAGTCGCTAAAAATGGACGAAAAGTAAAGGCTATATATAGCCTTACTTTTTTGACGTTTTTTGCCTCTTTTTGAAAAATTGAAAAATCGGCCAAAAATGGACGAAAAGTTAAGGCTATTATAGCCTTACTTTTTTGCTATTTTTTGCCTCTTTTTCAAAAATTGAAAAAGAGGCTAAAATGGACCAAAAGTAAAGACTATAGCCTTAGTTTTTTGCCGTTTTTTAACGTATTTTTAAAAAATTAAAAAACCCTAAAAATGGACGAAAAGTAAAGGCTATAGTCTTACTTTTTTGCTGTTTTTTTCCCATTTATGGAAAAATGGAAAAAGTCGCTAAAAATGGACGAAAAGTAAAGGCTATATAGCCTTACCTTTTTGCTGTTTTTTGCCTCTTTTTCAACAATTGAAAAATCGGCCAAAAATGGACGAAAAGTTAAGGCTATATATAGCCTTACGTTTTTGCTGTTTTTTGCTTTTTTTTCCAAAATTGAAAAAGTCGCTAAAAATGGACGAAAAGTTAAGGCTATATATAGCCTTACTTTTTGGCTGTTTTTTTGTCCATTTATGAAAAATGGAAAAAGTCGCTAAAAATGGACGAAAAGTAAAGGCTATATAGCCTTACCTTTTTGCTGTTTTTTGCCTCTTTTTCAACAATTGAAAAATCGGCCAAAAATGGACGAAAAGTTAAGGCTATATATAGCCTTACGTTTTTGCTGTTTTTTGCTTTTTTTTTCCAAAATTGAAAAAGTCGCTAAAAATGGACGAAAAGTTAAGGCTATATATAGCCTTACTTTTTGGCTGTTTTTTTTGTCCATTTATGAAAAATGGAAAAAGTCGCTAAAAATGGACGAAAAGTAAAGGCTATATATAGCCTTACTTTTTTGACGTTTTTTGCCTCTTTTTGAAAAATTGAAAAATCGGCCAAAAATGGACGAAAAGTTAAGGCTATAGCCTTATTTTTTTGCTGTTTTTTTGTCCATTTATGAAAAATGGAAAAAGTCGCTAAAAATTGACGAAAAGTAAAGGCTATATAGCCTTACTTTTTTGCTGTTTTTTGCCCATTTATGAAAAATGGAAAAAGTCGCTAAAAATGGACGAAAAGTAAAGGCTATATAGCCTTACCTTTTTGCTGTTTTTTGCCTCTTTTTCAACAATTGAAAAATCGGCCAAAAATGGACGAAAAGTTAAGGCTATATATAGCCTTACGTTTTTGCTGTTTTTTGCTTTTTTTTTCCAAAATTGAAAAAGTCGCTAAAAATGGACGAAAAGTTAAGGCTATATATAGCCTTACTTTTTGGCTGTTTTTTTTGTCCATTTATGAAAAATGGAAAAAGTCGCTAAAAATGGACGAAAAGTAAAGGCTATATATAGCCTTACTTTTTTGACGTTTTTTGCCTCTTTTTGAAAAATTGAAAAATCGGCCAAAAATGGACGAAAAGTTAAGGCTATAGCCTTATTTTTTTGCTGTTTTTTTGTCCATTTATGAAAAATGGAAAAAGTCGCTAAAAATTGACGAAAAGTAAAGGCTATATAGCCTTACTTTTTTGCTGTTTTTTGCCCATTTATGAAAAATGGAAAAAGTCGCTAAAAATGGACGAAAAGTAAAGGCTATATAGCCTTACCTTTTTGCTGTTTTTTGCCTCTTTTTCAACAATTGAAAAATCGGCCAAAAATGGACGAAAAGTTAAGGCTATATATAGCCTTACGTTTTTGCTGTTTTTTGCTTTTTTTTTCCCAAAATTGAAAAAGTCGCTAAAAATGGACGAAAAGTTAAGGCTATAGCCTTACTTTTTTGCTGTTTTTTGTCCATTTATGAAAAATGGAAAAAGTTGCCAAAAATGGACGAAAAGTTAGGGCTATAGCCTTACTTTTTTGCTATTTTTTCCCCTCTTTTTCAAAAATTGAAAAAGAGGCTAAAATGGACCAGAAGTAAAGGCTATAGCCTTAGTCTTTTGCCGTTTTTTAACGCATTTTTAAAAAATTAAAAAACGCTAAAAATGGACGAAAAGTAAAGGCTATAGCCTTACTTTTTTGCCGTTGTTTACCTATTTTTGAAAAAATGAAAAGACGCTAAAAATGGGCGAAAAGTCCATGCCGTTTTTTGCCTCTTTTTCGAAAATTGAAAAAATCGGCTAAAATGGACGAAAAGTAAAGGTTTAATTGATAATTTTTTACTTTTTACTGGTTGGGTCAGCAAATTTTTTGGCACGAAAAACTCTTCCGTACCACCCCCCCCATAAATGATGACCCGTCTGTTACCGTATGTTTCAAAGCGATATTTGGTACCAAGTTACTTTGTGGATTTTGGCATATTTATTTATATGAATATATATATGTTGGATTAAGGGTATATTTACAGAAATATTAGAAAAAGTACCGATTATAAATAAATCATTTTTAGTTGATTAAATAATTTAATGGACCCTTTTTATTATAGAGGTCCTGGCGAATTGTGTGTTAAGTGCAACTGCGGGACATGACAACAGTTGGAAACTATATACTACAAATTTCCCCAGACTAGCTTAAGGTAATTCCGCAGTTTTGCATTGCGCACTTTTATTGCGCATATCTTATAACTTACAATTGCATCCATTATACGTACCGTTTAAAAAAAACATTTTATGTTACTTCAAAACATCTTAGGTTACATTAGTGCAAAGAATTACGTTAAAATCAATGTTTTTAAAAAAGGCATACAAAAGTGTAGCAAGTGTTCCCTGTGTCTGTACTATATTTATTTACTTGTATTTCATGTTTTAATGCCACAATTCCCTAAAAAGATCGGTGACCCCCGTTTTTAACTGATAATTTATTTCTTTAATGCATTTTACATTTCATATCCGAAATTAAAACAAAAATCATATGTGGATCTTGAAAAAAAATCCTTTATCAATGCATGTTCTCAAACAAAGATATGTAAAGAAATGTGCAAAAGACATTTGTGGATCAGAATTGTACACGTTAGTAGTTTCATTTTGCTCAAAATACAATATTTTTTCAAAAATAATTACAGGATAGGTTTACTAATGCAAAATCCGGGCTAAAAACGTCAATAAATATCGGGCTGTTGTGAGTTTGCTGAAACTCGTAATTAGCGTCAAGATGGCGCCATATTGGGGGTAAAGGTGTGGTATATTGTGATTGTCATATCTTCTTAACGAGTTCGGTGACCCCGACTTTTTTTGTGTGATTTTACTTTATCATATCATAAACTCCATGCCTGGGAAGTTTCAGCACATTCTCATTTCGGGAACAATTACTGCGGAATTACCTTAATTTGTATCTACCTTTTTACAAATTTCCCCAGACTATCTTGATTTTTAAATTGACTTCACCAATGAACTCATCAGATAGGTCGTTGGGTTAGCCGTACATAAAATAAATAGTACATACAAATGTTTATGATCCGAGACATTTTTAACATGTCGGTCCGAAAGCTGAAACCAACAATTGTTTTGTTTGGAAAATTGGATTTTCAATATAATTTCCAACTGTTTCCATGGTAAGGACTTTGAAAACAATCCAAGTGTAAAATTGACTTGATGATATCAAGAATCATTGTTGATTATCCATTATAAACTTCGTTAAAAAATGCGTTAGCCATGCATTGTATTAAAATTTAAGAAATGTTGATAAATAGTCCAGTCAAATCACTATAAGTACATGGTCCTGATCAAAGTAATTTCAATAGATTTGTTTTCAGTGGTAAAGTGTGAGAAAAGTTGTTCTGATTAACATACTAAAAATCCCAAAAAAATCCCTTTGGTGGAACATGGTGAAAATCGAGTTTTTCTTACTACTACCTATAGAAAACCATTGTGGACAGAATGTTGAAATTTTGAAATCATTTTTCGGCAAATGTAATCTACATTATTGGAAAGCTTAGAAAAAACTAAAATATAAATCATTAAACGGTTATCTTGCTTTTGCCTAACCAGCCGAAGTTATACAAGATTTAAAATGCCATAAATTGGTATTTTGTGCAAATTTTGCACTCTTTTTCCAACTTTGAGTTAGAATAACGACAAACTGACCAGTAAATTGAATATAACCGTTTAATGATCTATATTTCAGGTTTTTCTAAGCTTTCCAATAATGTAGGTTACATTCGCCTAAAAATTTGAAAATTTGAACATTCTGTCCACAATGGTTTTCTATAGGTAGAAGTAAGAAAAACTCGATTTTCACCATGTTCCACCGAAGGGATTTTTTGGGATTTTTAGTTTGTTAATCAGGACACCTTCTCTCACATTTTACCACTGAAAAAAATTCTATTGCAATTTCTTTGACCTCTGGTCACAGATTGACTGGACTAAAAGGCAAGCTTGTATCAAAGGTCATCTTAGAACGACCATGAAGTCACAAGCGGTCGCATTGTTTGGTGCATATAAGAGTTAAATATCTCGAACCTTGTATTACAGCCGACATTTGTATGTGGAGAAAAAGCTAGTGGCTTCTCGGTATCTAACTTTTACTTCAAAGACCTCTCTCACCCCCCCCTCTCCCAGTGTCTGCTGCTGAATATATAACCTCGTACCCTGCAGACTATTTTCTCTCGTGCTCTGGTGCCAAAAGACCCAGGTATTTTCTGATATGGAAAATACACTGGGATACGAGATTTTAATTTAACTTGTCTCAACCATGAACTATAAATAAACAGGAAGGCTTCATAACTCAGAAAAACTATTTTGGCTTCATCAAATCATAGGCCTTCATCATAGCAGTTAGCCATCCAGTTTATTTATAGTTCAATGGTCTCAACTCCCAACGGCTATATATACTCGCTGGAAGTTCATTTAAAGTACATATGACATGAAATTTCTTATTTTCTTGAATGAAAGAACTCTTTAAGCTGTAGTGTATTTTTCAGTTTCTTGTTTTTATGGATTGTTCCTGAGATATTTCAATTTGTTTTATTATGTAAATGAGTGTGAATATGTCCGCTAATTTACGACGTCACTTTGGTTGCAAGCTCAACATACACTGATTATAAATCTATTAACTCTACAAACTGTTGATATCAGTTCACGTTTTTCTACAGTGTTTCATCACATTTACCAGTAAGTGAAGTTTGAAATTATCATCTTGGATGATAGCAGTGATATTCAATCAAATTAAAGAGCTTGCAACCAAAGTGACGTCATAAATTAGCGGACATATTCATACCTATTTACATATCAAACAAATTGAAATATCTTGGGAACAAACCATAAAAGCAAGAAACTGAAAAATAAGTTACACTACAGCTTAATGAGTTCTTTTATTTAAGAAAATAAAAAATTTCATGTCATATGCACTTCAAGTTTCTGCGATCATGGTAAACCGCATATATATGTACCTATATCCCATACGTCGTAATCAGACCTTGAATTTTCTATGAAGCAGAATAAAGTGGCAAATAACGCAAATCATTCTCTTACGAAGAGATTTGGACTTAAAAAAAAACTTGAGTTAAATAATGTACTGCAATAAATTACTTTTTGAGTAATTTTACTCAATGATATTCTGAATCACTGTCGTCTGTGGGTGGATTATTTTATGCAAGTTTTGGAGTCAAAATCGTTTGCAGTGCAGCATAGATATGATGGCCTGGAAGCCAGGCAAACTTCAAAGCTACAAAATAGAAGATCTTTGGTTGATGTCGAACTGTACCTCAACCGTGCACAAATCCTTTGTCTCGACTAAACATTATTCATCGTGGTTGCACGTTTCATCTTAGCTATCCCTATTGGACTATTACTTCATTATACACAGGGGGCAGAAAAGTACGATTGTGTTTATTTAAAATACCTTGTCATCAACCAATATATCGCATAGTTTCATCCAGGTTTCATCACGATGAAAATTATGTTGATTTTCGATAATATCATGCCTACTACTTCATGTAATTCAAACATTGTATTACAAGGACTGACCATAGTAGCGTGGGCTCATACTAGAACGATTGACTTTGCTTACACGTACAACACCCTCGGCATCCTTTCGTAAGATGTTCGGAAATTATCGTTGCAATGCAATATGTTTGAATTACATGAAGTAGAAGGCATGATATTATCGAAAAAATAAAAATCAGCTAATTTTGATCCTTTTATGACTATGTCGGCGGATTGTTGTAATATAAATATGGGATATTGGTTGATGACAAGGTATTTATAAAACACAATCGTACTTTTCTGCCCCCTGTGATTATACGAAAATTCAATGAGCTTAATCACCGTGACTGTGCACAAATTAACATAAACTCCGACAAAAACATAATACAATGACTTCTGTTTAGTTTTCAGACCATCATATATCATGATAGACTACAGCTATTTCAATTAAGGTTGTCCACGAGCAAAGTGGAAAAGTCGAATACGAGCACGAAAGGCTGCTGGGAATCGCTTTAAAAATGCATTAATTTGTTAGCGATTCCCAGCAGCCTTTCGCGCTCGTATTCGACTTTTCCGCTTTGCTCGTGGACAACCTTAATTGAAATAGCTGTATACGAGTGCATTTTCTCGTCTGAGAAAATGAATTCCAAAAACAGCATCTGTTTGTCCGCATCGATCTGCATGAACCATTTACAATTAATATTGGAAAATTCTTTTTGCAAAATATTCCAACTGAAGTGGCTATACGAATCGCTGCAAACACTCTCCTTGGAAAAATTCAAGGCCTGAGACTGTTATTAAATATATGTGTAATTTCAAATCACCTCAAATTCACCTGGATCTGGACAACAGTTTCTTCACTACTTCAGTATTCCTCATTCCACCAAAAACGTACAACATGTCATCTCTTTTTCTCCGTTGAATAAATAGAAATTATCGAGTCAGCGCAGCCGACCGCCAAGTGCAGCTAAAGAAAAGAATACGAGAGTTGCTCAGTGTTGAATTATGAAATATAACTTCTTTTCCAATTTACAGGGTCCCCACTTTTTAGTGAAGATGAAATTCAAGGACTTTTCCAGGACTTTCAAGGACCTTTTTCAGTATATTCAAGGACCTGGCAACTGGAAAAATCTTTGAAAATCATCTAACTTTTATCCTTAAACTTAAGGAGAGGAATGCAATTAGAAAAAAAAATGACATCGGAGAAAATGAAATTGGAGAAAATAAACATTTGGGCAATAATCCTTGGGCTGGTAATAATTCTTCAATTATTTCCAACATACTGAAACAAAATTCCAGGACTTTCAAGGACCTTATCAGTTTCCAAGGACTTTCCAGGCCTGGATTTTTTTTAACAAATTCAAGGACTTTCTAGGATTTTCAAGGACCGTGGGGACCCTGAATTTAATGTCAAATCAAATCAAATCAAATATATTTTTGCCACAGAAAAATAACAATGAATATAGAAAATATATATGGAATAAAAAGCAAGGAAGCCCAAAAGAAACCAAAACGCTTATAAAATCTGGACTATCTTTTACATTCTAATAAGACCGAAGCTCATATGAAATTAATACTACAGCTCTGACAATAATAAATAATTCATGCGTGCAAAAGACAAATCTCAATAAGTTTTAAATACACAAAAGTAACATACACAAATCACCTACACAAGTATTATACACAGATATATACATATACATACAAACACATTATAGATACATGACATACATACAGTATCGTCAAAAACCACGGCCAGCCGACAATTTAAGAAAATACAAAAAGAAACAAATTCTGAAAAATAAGGTCATCTTGAAATTCAAGATATGAATTAAAACAAAACTCGTCTTGTTTTAATTCATATCTTGAATTTCAAGATGACCTTATTTTTCAGAATTTGTTTCTTTTTGTATACATACAGTATGTACACATGCAACAGATTTACACCCGTTTTCAAAATTACGCGACCAAAGACGAAAATGCTAGAGTTGACATGTCAGTTTTATGTCATTCGATCACGAAGTTCAAACTTTGAGTTTTGCGGTTCCTTTTCGATGTATATGCTTTGTATGCTTTATAAAAACAGACTTACAATGATTTTCAAGATATTTTAGTGAGAACTATTGTAAAATTTAAGCACGACAAAATCATAACATCACCGTTATAGTCTAGCGCGCGTGTTTTATACTGACAGCTATATTCCAGGATAAATTGTTATTTTTCAAACTTTAAAAGTCATTCACGGCACATATTTATGTTGTGATGGTTTGTATTGTGCTTTAGTTTGTATATCTAAGTTATCTGACTCATTATTGTTCAGTTTTGGTATTAAATACGGTTTAAAATGTCTTTAGACAGTTTGTTTACGTTTGCTATTTTTAGCAGTTCTTGTGACATAAAACTGACATTTGAAGTAGGAGTATTTTTCAGGGAGGTCGCGTAATTTTGAAAACGGGTGTAATGTAAAACAAGGACTAACTCTGTGCGGATGAAAACTCATAGCGTTAACAGGTCCAATTCTTTGACCCATAAATCCATCATGATGTCGGATCGTGCTAATGCAGTCCGAGTCCTTTTCTTTTACTTTGATCACTTTGACGATTTGATTGGCTGAGCCACTAAACACAATATAAAGCAATATGGTAAGTTTTGTTTAGGTTTCCTCCTGTAGTATGACTGGACCAGTAAGATTTGGTCATTATAGATAACGAGCCTCTAAGGGGCTGTTTACATGAGCCCTACAGGGAGGGCTGGCCCTACTAGGCGAGATCCCGCGTGCTATTTGAAATCCTTATTAAAAATTGTTTACGTTTACATGAGAATTTTCTCATATAAACGCAGTAGAGAGGGCTGGCCCTCCTAGTAGAGCTGAAGTGAAAAAGCCATCGAATCGAAACTCATTGAAGCTTTTTTTGTTTTAAGGACGTAGTTCTAAATGGACATTCAAATGTCTGTTGGCTTTTATTCCAAAATTTAGTCGGCAAACTATGATTTTGGCCGCCAAAATAAAAATAATGAGTCGCACGGCAGCCATTTAAGTGCTACTTGCGAAAGAAAGCTATCCCACCAGTAGGGCTGATTTTTCTCATGTAAACAAGCGGTGAAAATTAGGGCTCATGTAAACAGCCCCTAAAACTGAGAGAAACAGATAAACATAACCGAGACAACACGGCCGCTCATGTCGTAAATAGTACATAAAAACTACGTTTACACGCTGCGATTTGTCGTGTACGATTCGTATTGTGGCGTATTAAAATGAGTGCTGACGCCATAATTTATTGCAGTTTCCTTGAAAAGAAATCTCAAATGTAGTCAGCTTACGAATACATGATTAATCGCAGCGTGTAAACGTAGGGCGTAAAAAAAAACCTGTGGTTCCGGTTTCATATCGTGAAAAAATTAGGGTCGGTAGGTCGGAAATAATTTTTTTTGAATATTTTTTTCATGGTTTTGGCAGTTTTTTTGCTTGGCAATTTGCAGTGAGTCCCGACATCAATGTTAACTAGAGATGCGTATTTCCTATGGACGAATTTAGGCGATTTGGTTCAATAATTAGTGTGACAACAGACGCCATTTTGGCACGCTGTATGAGCAGCCCGCAACCACCTGGAGAAAATAGGGTCGCATGGTCAATCGCGTTGGAAAAAATAATACGGTCGGCAGAAAAAAATAGGGTCGGTCGGGAACCGGAACCAGTGAACCACAGGTATTTTTTTTTACACGCCTAGCTTAAAACGATTCTTATACCTTGCTATGACTTTGGCAGCGCTGTGGACCTCAAACGAAGTCATTTGATTGATCACTGTCTCCAGATTACGAACAGAATCACTAAAACGTGGATCCCAGAATTTCACCATACCATCCACACTAGGAAGATAAGAATATTTTTATAACATTTGTCAGCCAGTACGTCAGTCGAGCGGGCAGCTAGCCGGCCACTGAGCTGGTCGGTTGCTTGGTCAGTCAACTCCAATACGAAGAAATGTAATATATTTTTATAATAAAAAATCCCATCTTGATCAACTTTTCACTGTCAAAGTTTCCAGATATGATGTCATTAGGTGAATTGCAAACTAGTTTCCAATTGTTTTTTGCACACAAAATTCACCTAATGACATCATATTCATGAAAAAGTTAATCAAGATGATGCTTTTTACTACAAAGATATATTACAATTCTAGGATTCTATTATAAAGATATATTACAATTCAAAAGTAGGCCCAGTTGGTCAAACAGTTAACCCTGGGGGCCGGTTCCCCATCGCAGCTCGCGATCCCAAACCTGTTCTGGCTGTTCATAGAGCTAACTGCAAACTATTTTTTGTTACCCACAAAAAAGTAAATATACAGGCGCTCACCTTGCCGAAATAATACTCTCTGAAGTACTTCTCTCCAACACGACATTGACAACCCAACTCTGATGTTCTCGCATGGTCATCACTCGGCTGTCGTTTGGTGGTAATCTTCTGTCAAACAGTCGAACAGAACCATCACCACAGCCTACGACCAGCAGAGAACGACCAACATAGTCAGACACAAGACTGGTCACACAGCTTTCTGCTCCTGTTGGAATGTCCTGAAATATATGAACAAGATTACGTAATGCAGGTTTTCTATATTTCATAGTTATCTTACACTCATTAAGAAGTCATGGGAATATTACCCAATCATATTACTTTGTACTGATCACATGATGATTATAAAACCTAGTCAAGTATAATCTTTATTTGTGGGACTGGGTAAATTTTTGATGAACTCCTAGGACTGGATGAAGTTTTGATCAAGTCTTCAGACTAGATGAAGTTTGATCAAGTCCTACGACTGGATGAAGTTTGATCAAGTCCTAGTACTGGATGAAGTTTGATCAAGTCCTAGTACTGGATGAAGTTTGATCAAGTCCTAGGACTGGATGAAGTTTGATCAAGTCCTAGGACAGGATAAAGTTTGATCAAGTCCTAGTACTGGATGAAGTTTGATCAAGTCCTAGTACTGGATGAAGTTTGATCAAGTCCTACGACTGGATGAAGTTTGATCAAGTCCTAGTACTGGATGAAGTTTGATCAAGTCCTATGACTGGATGAAGTTTGATCAAGTCCTACGACTGGATGAAGTTTGATCAAGTCCTACGACTGGATGAAGTTTGATCAAGTCCTAGTACTGGATGAAGTTTGATCAAGTCCTACGACTGGATGAAGTTTGATCAAGTCCTACGACTGGATGAAGTTTGATCAAGTCCTAGGACTGGATGAAGTTTGATCAAGTCCTAGGACTGGATGAAGTTTGATCAAGTCCTAGGACTGGATGAAGTTTGATCAAGTCCTAGGACTGAATGAAGTTTGATCAAGTCCTAGTACTGGATGAAGTTTGATCAAGTCCTAGGACTGGATGAAGTTTGATCAAGTCCTAGTACTGGATGAAGTTTGATCAAGTCCTAGGACTGAATGAAGTTTGATCAAGTCCTAGTACTGGATGAAGTTTGATCAAGTCCTAGGACTGAATGAAGTTTGATCAAGTCCTAGGACTGGATAAAGTTTGATCAAGTCCTACGACTGGATGAAGTTTGATCAAGTCCTAGTACTGGATGAAGTTTGATCAAGTCCTAGGACTGAATGAAGTTTGATCAAGTCCTAGTACTGGATGAAGTTTGATCAAGTCCTAGGACTGAATGAAGTTTGATCAAGTCCTAGGACTGGATAAAGTTTGATCAAGTCCTACGACTGGATGAAGTTTGATCAAGTCCTAGTACTGGATGAAGTTTGATCAAGTCCTAGTACTGGATGAAGTTTGATCAAGTCCTAGTACTGGATGAAGTTTGATCAAGTCCTAGTACTGGATGAAGTTTGATCAAGTCCTAGTACTGGATGAAGTTTGATCAAGTCCTAGTACTGGATGAAGTTTGATCAAGTCCTAGAACTGGATCAAACCAAGCATAATGTTGACTGTGAGTGGTCCCTCGAAGAAATGAGGGACCGCAGACAACACAGTAAGAAACAAAATATGCCCACTTTTCACTCTTGTGAAATTGGCTCCGCCTTTGCATAAACATTACTATATCGAATTAAATCTATCCAATAGGAAACCAACAATGTCATGTTTATTTACAGGGTATATAAAAAAAGGTAATCGAACTTCAGCGCGCTATTGTACGTGAATTACTCAGCATATGAACTTTTTTTCATATTCGAAAAGATGAGGCTTTTAGTTGTTGAATGACATGTTTTCATGCCAAATGGAGAAAAAATAAGCAAGTATGAGTCCGATAAAAAATGTTAGTCAGAATCGCATATTACAACGGTGAAAATATGCGATCTGACTAGCATTTTTTATCAGACTCGTACTTGCTTATTTTTTATCCATTTGGCATGAAGAACATATCATTCAACAGCTAAAAGCCTGGTCTTTCTGAAGATGAAAAAATCTCGTTCATATGCAGTAATTCAGATACAATAGCGCGCTGACGTTCGATTACTTTTATTTTGACACACTCTGTATAAAATCAACATTCACTCTGGAAATTATTTATAGCATAATTATTACATATCAGATTTGATTGACAGGCATATCGATTTCGACTATTGGGAATTTTCCGTTGTGTGGGCAACAGGGATTTCGCTTCTTACTGTGTTGTCTGCAGTCCCTCCTTTCTTTTCTTGTGCCCGGAAATCTAAACCCTCAGAAAGGAGGGACCGCTCACAGTCTAAGCATAATGTACCTGTAATTTGATTTCTCTCTGAGTGTCCCAGACACGGATATGTCTAACATCTCCTGACGCCATGAGCCAACCGGTCTGCGGTTCCCAATTCACAACTAAACCTGATCCATTGCCTCGTTTAAAAGGCAGCAGACTGGAGAGTGCTTGCCAAGCTGTGACGAGTTCAGGTTCACCTTGAGTATAGTTTCTCCAAATACGGACACCGCCATCATCTATAGTGGAAAGACACTGATGTATTATAAAAACCAAAACAGTGTAAATAATAAAAATATTTTCATGTTAAATCAAGTCATAGGCACTGTAGGGTGTAATGTAGTTGGCAGACAATATATAACGACCTCCTGTTCCACAGTTATGCATCAGTCAATTCCAGCTGCGACCATCCCCCCCCCCCCGGACAACCCCCGGGCATGGTAAATTTTCATTTTTTTCGTGCAAATGCCCGGGGGTAGGGCCAAAAAAAAGGAACAATGCCCCACCCTTGGGACGAAAAACAAAAAAAATGCCCCACCCCCGGGACGACAAATTAGTCAATTTCAAAGAATGTACTAAGTTAATTACATGTGTTTTAACAATTTGTATTTATACCTCTGTTAATTGTTCTTTTGGGAATTTACAAAAAAACAAACAAGGAAAACTATCATGTTCATTTCAGATGAAAACATCGATGAAAGGCTCTGACACACTCGCTTTGATTGCAGAAAGTTTTTCATTGTAAATACAATATATATAATATGGACTGAAGGAAAATCTTAAACATTGATTCACACTTGAAAACCAACATTCAACAATATAATATAAAATTTGTTTAACATATTTAATAGTCGTCCATTTTGGCATACAACAAAGGAACTCGTGGCCGCGGTCTTTTCTCTGCGAGCGACAAATGCCCGGGGGTAATAACCCGATATTGACAAATGCCCGGCCCCCGGATGAACACGCAGCTGCAAATGCCCGGCCGTGGGGACAAGTAAGCGTACAAATGCCCCACACTGTCCCAGAGGGGGGGGGGGGGATGGTCGCAGCTGGAATTGACTGATGCATTATTCTGTTATCACTTAAAGGCTTTCAAAAATTTTGAAGAGGGCGCTTGGTTGTAGCCCTCCCCTGACATATATTGACAAATTTGAATAAATTTTAAAATAAATGTTGCACGTACTTGAGCCAGTAAGTAACAAAGGCAGATCGTGCGAGTTAAGAAGTTCCATGGCTGTTATTCGAGTTGGCTTTGGATTTCCATTCTCAAAATGATTGAGGCGTGTACCATTATCAAAATTCCAAATACTGCAAAGAAAAACGACAAGAATACCAACTTAATGATACACTTCGAGTCTCCAACTCGTGATACAAACAGTTTTACACGTGTGAAAATCTCACATCTTGTAACAAGTCTGCTAACAAGCCTGTCAACAAGTTGTGTTAAATCGTTCAACCAGATTTAAAGAATTAGTGTCAGGGTTGTGCATTGCGGGCTTTTGTTATTGTTTACATTTTACTCAAATACAACAAATAGCGATAAAAATACCTTGTTTGATACATTTCTGATAAAAATCAGACAAAAAGAGCAAGGATTATAAAAGGATGGTTTAAATATATGACGGATTGTAAACACTTTCCAGATCATCTAGTCTATTCGTCCAGAAAAATGGGGCACACAGAATAAGGCACACAGAAGGGCCACTTACGTCGGAAGCTTTGAAGTTTCTGCCACCTTGGCCGCCATCTTGCTAGCCAGTCGATTACATTTTCTGGCCAATAAACGCGCTGTATTGGCTGAAGGCCCCGCCTTCTGGCCAGTCAACTGCATGTTTTTGCATAGAAAAATGGTGACACGTTGCACTGCTGAGTGGCCCTTCTGGTACTGATCTTTATTCTGTGGCCAGGCGCCAGCAGGAGTTTGAGCCCGCGAATTCCTAGCCTGCATGGCAGGCGGTTCCTAAAATTGGGCAAGCCTGGGCAGGCCAGGGGCAGGCTAGCGAATTCCTGGTGTGACACCACTGTGACACCATCACACCAATCCTAATCGCCCTTTAAGCCCTGTTTAAACGCATCCAACATTGTTGGACCAACATCATCCAACATTGTTGAAATAATGGCCCATGAAATAATTTTTTTTGCCAAGACTAGGTTTAGAGTTTGAGTAAAGCTTATCTAACCAAAAAGATTTGAAAGAGAAGCAGTCATATCTATTATAGTAACATTGTTGGATGATGTTGGTCCAACAATGTTGGATCCGTTTAAACAGGCCTTTAAGCTGTAAGGGAATTGCATTCACTTACTTTACTCCAGATTTATCGGCGACAGCTAGGTGGGGTTCGTAAGGATTAAATCGGAGTACACCGGGAGGTGAGGGATTTTTGTTGATAAATATTTGATCATCAAGACGATTGAAGTCTAAAATAAACATATAAAAGTTTATTTGAGTGTCTCAATTTTATTGATAGGGGTGGTCCGAGGTACCTACGATTTAACATCTTCACCCGAGAAGACGTGAAAGTCTTACCATTTACTGATGTCAAAGTAAAGCGTAGCCCTTTCTCTTCAATTATTTTAAGGTTACAGGACACCCTTTTTGGCGTTTTGCGGAAAATCGCTGCTGCGCGCTCAATATCAGTCCGATTTTCATCAAATTTTCACCAAATGTTCGCCAGTGCATGTAAAATATGGTAAAGTTGTAAAATTAACAAACAATAAAATAATGTAAGAATTATTCAGGAAAATCTTAAATCGCGGTACCGTTACGCTTTTGAGTTGTGCTCCTGCCGGTTTTAAGTTACATTTATGAAAATATCATTTTTAAAGAGTAAAATAGTTGTTCTAAAAAATTGTGTTCGGAAATTTTTGTTTATTTCGTCATTCCGCTGATATGGCGATTTCTTTGACGACTGCAATATATTTCTGAATTGTTTGAGTGAATTGCTCTTTATTATTAAAATATCCAAAATTAGAACAAAGCCGAACACAATTTTGAAACTGACGTCTTTAGCTATGTCCTGTGAAAATTTGAGAGAAATTCGTTAAAACCCGCAGGAGCACAACTCGTTTGAAAATCAGTAATTGCCGTAAAATTCTTCGGGAGAAAATTGAATTTGAATATTACATTTTCAATGTTTTTCTTATTGCAGCGAAATGTATTTTATTAAATAACTCTGCGAGTTTTCAACATTTTTCGTTCAAACTTGGTCAGATAGTAGAACTAGTCTAATGCTTTCATGGAAACCAATAAAAAAATTTTAGGCAAAATTAACACTCAAAGGTGTTCTGTAACCTTAAGACCTTGAGTAGAGGTCCGACCATAGATATCTTATATACACTAGATAGTGCATCTAATTATTCTGCAATTCAAAAATTGAAGCCGTGATTGCAGTCTCAGGTCGTTCCCATGAAATTAGAAGATTCGTATGTTTCCTATTTCTTAAACAGGGAACTTAAACATTAAGTTAACCCTATTCCAAATTCATTTTTAAAATATTCAAATGATAAAAGTTATTGTTGTTTTTAAGCGTTTATTAGCAAGTGGGAACGACCAACATGGCCGCCATCTATTCAAATGGGGGTAACCGCTGGAATATTCTTGGCTTCAATTTTACTAAAAGAGATGCGCTATCTAGTGTATATAAGATATCTATGGGTCCGACCAAGGATTGAACCCGGGTCTCCCAGCTTGAAAGGCAAGCCTGGTGACCACGAAAACGCATTATATAACAACTACAGTGAAACACGCAATTTGATTGGTCAATAGCCGTGCAGGATCAGGCTATCCTGCACGAGGAATTGAAACGCCTTCGCGGGATTTTCGCGGGATTTTCAAAATGTCATTGTTTCACTGTAGTTATTTTATAAAACAATTACCAAATGGTTTTCCAAGCAGGATTGCGTGATCCATGCACTTGGGATGTTGCTCGACTTTCGGAAAGCGTAAAAATACACCCGCTTGCGGCTCGAGTATTTTTACGCTTTCCGAAAGTCTCGCGACATCCCTCGTGCATGGATCACGCAATCCTGCACGGAAACCCATTCGGTATTCCTTTAATATTAATGCTGTTTTAATATGCTATAACAGTTGCTGTAATCTAAATCCCTTATCCTATAAATCAAACTTTAATGAGAAAATACAAATTGGTATTGTGAGCATTGCTTACCCTTCTGTTGTTTTTCGGCTTCAAATCTGACTCGAGCATTTCTTGTGAATCTGTTCTCACGTTCAAGGTGCACCTCGCTGAATGGATCGTGCTCATCAGGGGGCTGAAACATATTAATTAAACAACTGGTTAATTAATTAGTTAATCAGTCACACAACCTCTCGCCTTCGGCTCATGGTGTATAATATTACGTATGGTATGGTATGGTATGGCATAATGTGGCATGGTACAATTTGGTATGGTAATGTATCGTATGGTATGATATATTACGGTATAGTAATATAGTATTGTGAGATACTACGCAATAGTATGCTGTCAAATGGTATGGTATACACGCAAAAATTTCACATCTTGTAGCAAGTGTGCCAACAAGCCGTCAACAAGTTGTGTTCGCACTGCTTGTCCCAAGTTGTCAACAAGTTTGGAACAAGCTTGATGGCATTATCAAACTTGTTGCAAGGTTGTTCCAACATGTCTGATATAGTCATGATAATGATATAACAATATTGTTACAACCTTGTCCGTATCAGACTTGTTAGAACAAGCACGATAATGCCATCAAGCTTGTTACAAGTTGTTAACAGCTTGTTCCAAACTTGTTACAACAACTGGGAACAAGCAGTGCGAACACAACTTGTCGACAGCTTGTGAACAGATTTGTAACAACTTGCTTGCTGATCTGCAACAACTTGTGCGTTCTTACGGTAAGGTATGGCAAACATGGCAACCCTCGAAATTCAACTATTTCTGCCTCGGCAAATAATTGCCGAGGTCTTTCGATAATTTTCGAGTTTGCCTCGGCAATGCCTCGGCATTTTTTTTGCCGAGGCACGCAATGAAATCACCTTAAATTCCTTCGGCAATTACTTCGGCACCCTTCGGCATTCACGTCGGCAGTTGTAATTAAAGTAAAGTACATACGGAAATTATTGTGAACAAATATTATAACGAGCATAGATTCTGACGTTTTACAATTTGTTGTTATTTTATAAATTCCTGATTCAAAATGTTTTTATGAAAGAATAAACTTGACGGTAATCACGCGACAATCCAAAAGATAAAACAAAGTTTCTCGACGTGCCGTCTTTAAACCATCAAGTATTCAAGATTATTCTTTATTTCAGCCGAAGCAGACGCTGAAAAGCTCAAATTTTGAATATTTTGTAAAGTAGTTTTTTTATGAATGAAATCTTCTGTTGTTCAGCCGACGTCGATGACAACAATTCGAACAAAGAAGTGATACAAAAAACGAACACTGTAGTTTGTAAATTTAAGTAAAAAAATGAACAGACGCTGTAGTTTGTATATTAAATAATTTAAGGTACAACGGTTGGAATTGCCTCGGCATTTTTTTGCCGAGGCAAACTATGAAAAATCGTAACTTGCCTCGGCATTTGCGTCGGCAATTGCCGAGTGCCGAGGCGAATTTCGAGGGTTGCATGGTGTTGTATTTTATGGCAAATATGGTATTGTATTGTGTGGCATGGTATTATTAATTTCGTACGGTAATGTATTGCATGGTACAATTTGGTATAGTAGGTGTGGTATGGAATTGTATGGCATGACATGAAATGATAATTATGGTATAAAATATGGTATTTTACCTTGGTAACTGACTGAGCAAAATAACTACAACACCAATCACAAAATTTCGTTTCAACAAAAGCAGCTGGTGGATGACTTCCTTCCTCTTCAGATTCGTCTGACTCACTTTCTGGTAACTTGGGTGAAAGAAAACGAATTATTCTTGTTCTATATTCTGTGAATACGTTCTCCCTAGCGTTCCAGTAAGGGGCAATTCCTTATCGGTCTACTGTTACTATACAGCAGGAAATGTTAGCTAGTACCTAACTAAAACTAACTTTATATTTTTGATGGCTGTTTCTGACAGTCAAGAGAACTTGATCATATTATTTGGAGTTAGTTAGCATAAGAAGTTTATTATGTTCATATATTGTATATATTGTTATATTATGTTATTAAAAAAAATATGTATAGTTATTTTTACGGCTGTTTGAAAACATGAATCCCATGCAATATATATTGGCCCTTCGTTATTACCTGCAACCTAATTCAAAACATGCCTCAACCTAGTCCAAACTTTCTGAAAATTGTCGAAAACCATTTCTTTCAGCAAAACAATTATTTTCGACAGATAAAAATATGTTTTGAAAAATTTCACAATTTTGGTCAAATGCAAAATGGGGCCACAGGCAACCATAGGGTTAGCAAAGGGGAGAGCACAGCAAATTGTTTTAAAAATTCAAAAAATGCCTCAACCTACTCCAAACTTTCTGAAAACTGTCCAAAACCATTTCTTACACCAAAACATCTACTTTCGACTGATAAAAACAGGTTTTGAAAAATCTAAAAATTTTGGTCAATCACAAAGGAGAGACTACAGGCAAGCAACCATAGGAATAGCCTGGACTTATGCTGACCTATGCTCTGTGGTTTCTAGTTTGACTTACGTCTGGCCCTTTATCAAACATTCTTCTTTTTGCTCCAAATGCATAGGAATGTGGGAAGTGTGTGAAACCAGTGGCACCCGCAGGCTTTTGTGAGGGGGTGGTGGGAGGTGGTTTTTCTGGACTTTTAACCCCGAGTAAATTTGAGAGATCTTGCATGGGGTTGACAGCAGTGGATCTAGGAAAATGTAAACAATTGTAAAGCCCAGTTTACACTATCAAAGTTTCTGTGATCACAGTAGGAATTTTGCATGGGTAAATATTCAGTCCGGGCTGTTTTCAGTCCAGGCTGTAATTTGACTTAAAAAAAAACTTAAAAGTTTTAAGAGTCAATTTTTTTCAATGTCACGTATTTGCAATGACAAGTGTTCAAAACCTAATATCTTTTTGGCGTTCCTCTCAAAATTACTTTGTTTGTGCTTTATTCTCTAGTTTATAGAGTTAGCAACCCTTTTAAATGCATCTGCCGGTTGAGAAACATAAAATAATAGTTAAAAATTGTCAATTAAAATACAATTATCAATGATGCTTTAAAATTGACGCCATATTTACAGAGAAGCCTCGCAGTGCCTCGGAAGGTTGTCGCCAATTGGATGGGGGTTTTCTAAAGAACGAAGCAATTCATTGTTATGAACACAAAAGCAATTGTCATATCGGGCCAATGTAAATCACTCTTCCGAGTAGCGAGGCTACCCTATTTACAGCCATATAAGCAAAACTTACTGAACTTCAGACATCATTTTCTCTTTGGCGTATCATCTAAAATCTCTTCATTTTAGCATTGTTTTACAGATAAAGAACTAAACATACTTTTTAAGTCTGTTTGCCGATTGAGAAACGTATTGAAAAATAAAAATTTTGAATTTAGTCATAACTCAAGTGGTATATTATAAGCATTAGTTTTGAGCGCGTGTTACGTAACATAAAAAAATCTCCCCTTAAAACATCCCTCATCCCCCCTTTCTTGTCTCCAAACGACGAAGTAGAAATTGATAACTCGTCTTTACCACTGAAAAACAGGCACTCCGGTTCGGATTGGTTGGAAAACACATGCATACTTTGTATATATATATGATAAGTTTTGTCTTTCAAAGAAATGCATGGGTGCTATTACTAACAGTTCATTTTGATAGTTATTGCTTGAAACTTACTCAGACTTTGTGTGGAATGCACTTTGAGACGACGGAGATTCCGCGGCTGATGAACTAGAACGACGTGGACGGCGGTTGACAGAGGCCTACAAATAGAAGTGAACGTCTGTGAAGACTGATATCTCACAACTGGATGTGCAGTGTTGAAGTGGTATTGCTAGAATTCTGTAGTAAACGACCGTGGTTTGCGTGTGAAATCGTTAATTTATCAGCAGACAGTTTCGAAAAATATTAAAAAGAAAACATGCTCCGATAATGAACAGTTTGTCCCATGACTTTGAAATAAAGTCAAAATATTACTTTGAATTTTATGCGTTGTTTTCAATACCGGAAGTTCGTATCTTGAGTTAGACGTTATTATTCGGAGGACAATGGCAACAAATTTTTTTATTGTCTCATTTGAAAGACCGTTTAAAATTATCTATAAATGTTCTTCCAGATTTTTCGTATCAAGCTTAACTCTTGAAATTAGCTGTTCGTTTTGTTACAAATACCTTAAAATTTAGAACGGGGCTTACCTTCAATGTGATAGTATTCACAATTTTCTTAGCGAGGTTAGCGACCGAAGGGGCTGGATCCGATGAGAGAATAAGAAGAATCTAGAAATATTTTTATACAACACCTCAGTGAAACGAGGAAATATTTTTGCTTGTACAAACAATTGAACCTAAAGGCCATGTTACACGGTGCAATTTTTCTTGCGACTTGCAATGCAATTCTACTCTTACATGTAAGAGATGTAAAATTGCCAAATACGAGTCTTCATTACACTCCGCTGCGCTGATGTTTTCTCAACATATCGAAAATTCTTCACTGATTTCACTAATTAACATCTCTCAAGAGTAGAATTTTATTGCAAGTTGCAAGAAAAATTGCACCGTGTAACATGGCCTTAAGAAAAAATCCCAAGAGCGCTGCTTAAGCTCATTGCTTTGGTTTATGTATATATCTGCAGGTACGTTTGTGTATATCAAAACTTTAGAAAATTAAACTTCTGGTTATCCAGACAAGATTTCTGAAAAAAGATTTCTGAAAAAAGATTTCTGAAAAAAGATTTCTGAAAAAAATTTATAAACGACCGTGCTTTGCTTTGCGTTGCTTTGCGAAGCATGCTTTGAATTTCACGTTAACCGAGAGTAAAAAACTAACCGACTTTGGACAACCGGTCCCAGCTAAATTCTATATAACTTGTTGTAAACAGCACTGTGAATTAACTTACTAGCTATTTCGTGCATGTAATAAACCATTATCAGACCTGCAGATAATTCTTTTGTTTGAAAAGGACAAATGTTCGACCAAGGCAAAAATTGGTCAGCTTTTCTCGGACAATGGACAAAGTGAAATTTTCATATCTTTTTGAGAACGATGTATTTCCGCTGGTCATGTTAGTCTGCACTACAATATTGCATCTACACCGAAATATAATATCTACCAGTCCTAATGTATCAGTAAATTAGGGTTTAGGTTATACTTCTATACCATGTTATACGAAGGCGATTTATATTAGTAATTAAATCTTACGGCTTACTACAGGAAGAAATGATTGGAAAGTGATGTTTATCAATCTTTGATTTCATTAGCAAAAATGTGTCAAAAATATTTTTTGCTGATATTGGACATTTGATCAGCCTAAATTGGTCACATGACCGGTCATAAAAAGCTTTGATCGGACAAAAGGAAAAATTTGACCGGACAATGTCCGATGACCGGCACTAATTTGCAGGCCTGATTATTATAATAACATTATTATTATAAATAATAGACTTGAACGTAGATAACCTACCCTCCATACAGCAGAGTAAACATTGGATTGTGGCGACGTGAATGGAGCATGCGATACCACTCGTCTCAGTGGACCATGTTGGGCTGAATCAGGACCACTGTTTCCAACACTACTGCCGAGGACTGGCGATGTTGCCACCTCTAAATAGAAGAAAATCAACGGGATGTATTGTGGCATAGTGCTTAATGTATGTGTGTTTCACATTATTGTAAATGCTACCTGCACTGAAACACGTTCAAATTCAGGTAGTTCAGATACAAATCACACGATAGCTTAGTGTAGATTACCTACACTGGACCACCACGTTTGAGATATCTTTTTCAGGTAGTTCAGACACAAACCACGACAGCTTATTGTAGAATACTACCTAGACTGGACCACCACGTTTGAGATATCTTTTTCAGGTAGTTCAGACACAAACCACGACAGCTTATTGTAGAATACTACCTACACTGGACCACCACGTTTGAGATATCTTTTTCAGGCAGTTCAGACACAAACCACGACAGCTTATTGTAGAATATCACCCTACACTGGACCACCACGTTTGAGATGTCTTTTTCAGGTAGTTCAGATACAAATTACGACAGCTTATTGAAGAATACTACCTACACTGGACCACCACGTTTGAGATGTCTTTTTCAGGTAGTTCAGACACAAACCACGACAGCTTATTGTAGAATATCACCTACACTGGACCACCAAGTCTGAGATATATTTTTCAGGTAGTTCAGACACAAATTACGACAGCTTATTGCAGAAAAAAACAACCTACAGTGAACCACAACGTTTGAGATATCTTTTTCAGGTAATTAATAACCTACACAAGGCCTTCATATTTGAGAAAAATTAATCACAACCACTAAATTATTTCTTACGTGGAGTAACAGACGTCTGCGGCCCAGCTAATGAAGTAAGATTCGGAACAGAACCACGTGACTTCATTCGTTTTGTTTTCGATGTTTGGGGAGAAACGAGCGCCAAGTTTGGAGGCACAGGTATCCCAGGCGTGAGAACAATCCATCCGGTTGACGTCATGGCGGGTTGAGGTTGAGTATCACGGATGCGATCTTCTTCTTCGAGGAACTGTAAGGCGACCACACCAAAGTTGCTTTCAAATTGCGATACCAAACCATACAGTGCCCTCACAACTTCCTGCAAAAGAATGATTTTGTAACTCAGTTGTGTCTTGCAATATATTATTGCAACTAAGATAGTACATACAATAGATAATTCCCATTATAGACCAATTTTTTATCTTGGCAAAAAAGTATATTCCCGAAAAGAGCATGCTAAAATGAGTACAATTGCAAAGCTTGGTTGCGAAATGTTGTAAAATGCGAAAAATATAGCCTTGCAAAGTTCGCAAATTTTGTATACATTTGTATTGCGTGCGGAAATTGCTACCACATTTGGGTCAAAAATTTCATATGAGACAATACAATTTTTGTTGCCATTGCCCTTTAACCAATCAAATGCGTTCAATCTGTCCGACTAACCAATCACATGCACACAGAACTAGTGAGAGGTAGCAATAGTGGAGGTAGAGTCTCATAAAATTTCTTACCCCTCTAACAATAGGACTGCCATCATAAGCCAAGTTTGTAAGCATCATACACACACCAAAATCAACCTGGTTCGCCAAGTCTGTTCTCTCTGCTGTATTGCCAACAAACTGACCCAATGCAAACACAGCTGCAGCACGAACCTGACATTGAAGAAAATTTTGTTAGAATAAGTTTAACCAAGTCAGCGAATTGGGCATTGTGAATTTGCCTGTTGCGGAGACATCTTGTTGACAAGTTGTTGGAACAGCATTGTCACAACTTGTTAACAAGCTTGCTACAAGCCTGTTGAGGAGTCATCTTATTGACAAGTTGTTGGAACAGCATTGTCACAACTTGTTAACAAGTTTGCTACCAGCCTGTTGAGGAGAAATCTTGTTGACAAATTGTTGGAACACAGGAACAGCATTGTCACAACTTGTTAACAAGCTTGCTACAAGCCTGTTGAGGAGACATCTTGTTAACAAGTTGTTAGAACAACATTGTCACCACTTGTTAACAAGCTTGCTACAAGCCTGTTGAGGAGACATCTTATTGACAAGTTGTTGGAACAGCATTGTCACAACTTGTTAACAAGCTTGCTACAAGCATATTTGAGGAGGCGTCTTGTTGACAAGTTGTTGGAACAGCATTGTCACAACTTGTTAACAAGCTTGCTAAAAGCCTGTTGAGGAGACATCTTATTGACAAGTTGTTGGAACAGCATTGTCACAATTTGTTAACAAGCTTGCTACAAGCATGTTTGAGGAGGCGTCTTGTTGACAAGTTGTTGGAACAGCATTGTCACAACTTGTTAACAAGCTTGCTACAAACAGCATTGTCACAAGCCTGTTAAGGAGACATCTTGTTGACAAGTTGTTAGAACAGCATTGTCACAACTTGTTAACAAGCTTGCTACAAGATTGTTGAGGAGACATCTTGTTGACAAGTTGTTGGAACAGCATTGTCACAACTTGTTAACAAGCTTGCTACAAGCATGTTTGAGGAGGCGTCTTGTTGACAAGTTGTTGGAACAGCATTGTCACAACTTGTTAACAAGCTTGCTACAAACCTATTGCAAACACATCATGTTGACAAGTTGTTGGAACAGCATTGTCACAATTTGTTAACAAGCTTGCTACAAGCCTGTTGAGGAGACATCTTGTTGACAAGTTGTTGCATGGCTTCATGGAATAACGTATGCGAGGAAAACAAGGAGACAAGATTCAAGAGAGTATTTCGAATTTATTACAAATTCATAATTGATGAAATTACTGTTGTATCTTGTCTCCTCTATTATAAAAAGGTTGACCACATTTGAGTATTAAATATATACGGTACCTCAGGAAGAGGATCATTGCTCAAAGTTTGGAGTTTCTCGTGAGCCGAGTCTCTAACACCACACCACTTAGCACGACTGTATTTCGTCCACGTTCTTGCAAGACAAAGGGCAAGCCATTGGCGTAACAATGGATGTGGATCGCTGAGCTGTTCCAGACATATTGCGATCAGGTTGCCTTGTAGACATGCCTCCTGAAGAAAGATGAATGACATTAATTAGTAATTACACCCAGTGAACTCAATCTATTTACCACATTGATAAAAGACATGGAGTCAGGGTCTTAGCTAGAGGGTCGTGTTGGCCGTGTTATTGCGGCCAAAAGTGGAAAAACACGGCTAGATAAAATGAAAGCGGCTTCATTATTTATATAAGGACGCGTTGGTTCATACAATAAGGTGGTGCTACTTACAACAGACAGAATTTCGTCCAATTTACGTCGTAAGAAAGTTTGTAAAATCTATACTAACTGCTGTTGTTGAAATTGGCAATGTTTTAATGGATAGTGGGAACTGTATGGTGTTAAAATGGTTTAAATACCCCCACGGGTTGCTGAAATAACTTAATATTCTAATGCAAGTGCGCAATATGAGCGTATGCTCGCCTTGTATTTGGTTGCAAAGCATAGAACAACCACAGGCATTGTCCGTTGTTGGCGAGCATAACTAGAACCGCGAATTTGGCTATTCAAGGTAATTGACATGTGCACACCCTGGTCATTAGAAATACGCCCAAGATCTAAAATCCTAGCTAAGACCCTGTATGGAGTTCACCGATTATAGACCACAAGAATGGGACAGTATTTTAGAATTAAACTTGCCCCCCCCCCCAAAAAAAAAAAAGGAAACCAGCTTTAAATACCTGCCCGTCAAGATAATCTTTAACTATTGTTGCCAATATAAAAGCAGCCATTGTCCTGTGTTCAGGCTAAAAAAAATAGATAGTACAGGAATGACTACAGAGCGAAAATTAGTGCTTAAAATTGAGTGGTGTAGGTAGGGACTTCAGTGAAAGATCTGTGTCAAACTTAAGGGAATACATCAAACAGAGAAAACATGCGCTGTTTGTTAGAATCAAACTGCACGACTGAAGGGAAGTTATAGTCGCGCAACAGCGGGAAAAGTTAGTTCGCGCTGACCTCAGAGTGACAATTTATGAAAACTTTTCTTGTCAAAGTCTTAGAGAAAAAATTATAAAAAATTAAAGATCTTAATAGAGAATATAATCTTCGAAGTAATGATACTGATCTAGCACCTCCAAAACCTAAAACAAACAATCTTAAACGACGTTTTAAGTATAGTGGTGCAATGCTGTGTGGAATAGTCTTCCTTCTGAGGCGAAAGAGGCATCTTCGCTTTACCAATTTAAACGCAGTATATCCACTATATCAGAGACTTAGGATGTGAGTTAAGATAGTTTGTAAGTATAACACGCCCCATCTGAAAATCAACAGATTGTATTTTGCAACTATGTTGTGTATGGCTAGCGTGGCTAAATAAATCTGTAAGTGTATGTAAAGTAGGTTTAGAAACAAAATTGGAGCAGGTTAGGTTAGGTTAGGTTAGAATTAGAGTTGGTGTTTGGAATAGAGTTAGTTTTAGTAAAACCGTTGCTTTGTTACGTTTTGTAACTCTGAGACAAGCGAAATAACCTCTTCCCATAACAGCATATTGTAGGAATCCAATCTCGGAGGTAAAAATAGCAAAAAGAAAAAAGCATTGGCCCAAAGAAATGTTGAATTAAGCAGCTGGAAGACAAAACCATTTTCCCACTCAAGTCTTACCGGCATGTAAGGATCAGCTAAAACTGACAAAAAATAACGATGGCCATTGTCTTTGACTAAATCTGCTTGACACGACTAGAAATAAAACAAAAATCATTATCCACACAGCGATACAGGAATGAACGAACGTGAAAAAATAAATTAAATATTCTCATGACATGTAGTGTCTTGTATTTGGTGGCAAATATGAATGAGAGGGGTACACACATAAAAACGCACAAGTTGTAACAAACCTGCAGCAGACTTGTAGCAATGCTGTTCCAACAACTTGTCAACAGGATGTGTTAGCACTGCTTGTTCCCAGCTTGTTGACAAGTTGTCAACGGCTTGTTAACAACTTGCTACAAGGTTGTTGAGCTCAACAGACTTGTTACAAGCTGTTCCAACATTTTTTTATCGTCCTGCAGTTCAACAATTTGTCAACAAGTTGTGAGTGACAATCTTGTAGCAACTTGATAAAATAACAGCATTGTTACAACTGGTTGACAAGCTTGCTACAAGGTTGTTGCGAACACATCTTGCTGACAAGTTGTGAGATTTTTACGTGTGTAGTAGCTTAATTTGTTTGCGCATTCAAAATTAACACTTCTAAAGATTCTTTCACTCCGACTTTCAGGCCATATTTTCCCTTCCTTAAATGCAGGTGGACGGAAGGAAAAAATAAAGCCTGATACTCAGGCTACCTTGTAACTGAAACCAACCCATTCGCAAACAAGCATGCATCAAAGTTCACAAATATATCTTACATTGTCTACAGCAAGAATTTTGGCCCAGATAAAAACCAGTAACGGACGTAACTCTCTTGCAGAGCTTTGTAAAAGTTTTAAAACGTATGGAAATATACCAACAGAAAGAGCCTGAAAAAAATAACAGACAATACTTTATGCTAATTATTTATGTATTGCGTGATTTAGCTAATAAACTTTCACTTTATGCTAATAATCAGCCCTGTGCGTAATTCATGTTAATTAACTATATGCACAATTTACTTCAATCATTTTTTAACGTTATTTATGCTAAATAATTTATTACTTACTAAATGAACAGCCCAAGGACCAAGGTCCAAAAATCTTCCAAGAAGGTCCAAAGCTCGAAGTCTATGAACTTGACTGAGAAGAACCTACAAAATTATGTGCAATGATATTATTATTTATTTTTATTACTATTGAGTTTTCATCTTGGGCTAACATACAATTACAGTACCTGAAGCACAATGGGCAGTTGCTCTGGTGGGCTTCGTTCCTTCCTACCCATGGCTAGCCACACTTGAAATGCCGTTAGTTGTTGCGAGAAAAACAAACTGTTCTGTTGGAAGATGGACAAATCAACATGTCAACTAAACTTTACATGGTCAGGGTACTTTCTCAACAATTTATGAGATTTGAAAACAGTGTTACCTGAAATATCTTTCCACTCTTAACAACATCGTGGAGCTGAGATAAACACGTGTCTACAGCCAAGTCCCAGGCATGCCTGAAATATTATTTATAAACAAGCTGTCAGGAAGTTTGCTTTGAGGTCTGTAATAAGTTCTTTGTAAGTTTGCATGGCGATAAAACATATAATAGTTTTGTTTGTGGAAACACCACGTAAATTTATTATTGCAAAGCTTATTACATATTATTATATATTATTAGCACTGATGAAGATCCGGGATTACGGATCGAAAGCTTTGCAGTAATAAATTTACGTGGTGTTTCCACAAACAAAACTATTATAAGTTTGCTTTGAATTTTACGTTAACCTAAGGATAAGGTAATCAGCTTTCATAAAATCGATTGAATCGGTGGATAGCGCTATACAACGGATATCCCCCCTGAGAGTACAGTATCCTACTTCTGGATACTGGTTACCATAGGTATTATACCCTGTCCCATCCAATAACTCTCACTGTTACAAATTACAATGAGATTCAACAGTCAACAACTAGATAATTCATTAATACACAAAAATGCGCATAATAATATGAGGAAAGGTTTGGGTGGCAAACTCATAGTATTCAAAAGCTATCAGGAGACTGTCAGAGGTGCTTAACATTTCCCTAATGTTTCAAATTTTCTTAGTATCCAGTTGGGATATAAGTCATTCACAGTTTTACTAGTATCCCAAACCAAATTTCAGTATATCAGTAGACTGTCAGAGGTGCTTAACATTTTCCTAAAGTTTGAAATTTTCTTAGTATCCAGTTGGGATATAAGTCATTCACAGGAATACTGCAAATTTCAACCTCTTACCCCCCCCCCCCAGAACAACCACACTTACCACATGGGATGCTGGTATGTAGGAGGTAGCTGTGGACATGACATGGGCATGCAGTTATAGGATCTCATGATTCTTTCTGCCAGAAGAAAATTACGGAATAAACTAGCAACCAATAAATCTTGCCGGAAAAGCTTTTGAAACAACTCTGAAAGAAAAGGAAAATAGATGTTACAAAGTAAGTACTTGGTGATTGCTCGTGCAGAAAAAAAAACACTGCATTGACATTCCAAACTACGTAGTCACTAGTCAGTTGTAGCTTTGGTTGCGAAAAATGCAACTATTGGCTCTAATTTAATGCGAAAGAACCTTCGTTCAGCCAATCTCGTTCCCAGAGTATTCCCGTTCGCAGGCCAGCACCTAAACCTGCGAACGGGCATACTCTGGGAACATCAGTCAACGAGATTGTTCTTCAGCCCATGAGTTTTGCTTAGATGCTCGCCTTAAACTAAAACATGTTACTGTATATACGATCGGATAATCGTTCGTAAGCATTTTTTATGGACTTATTATAAGTTGAAAAAATTCGTGCAAGGGATTATATTTAAAAAAATTATCGACACTATATACGGGGAGGTGAATAATTAATATACCGTATATATATAGGGGGGTGTGAATATAACAAAACCGAAATTTGCAAAATGGCGGCTAGCCGTTTTGTGGAAGTTACTGATAAAGAAATAAGCGAACTTAAAATAAATTCAGTCCCAAAAAACACAAAAGACTTGTGTAAAAATACTCAAACAATTATTCGCCTCAGGCTCGGTGATTATCAGGGAATATTCACCCCGACTTCGTCTCGGTGAATATTCCCCAATAATCACCTCGCCTTCGGCGAATAATTGTTAATTGTACCTGTATAAAACACGAGAAATAAATCTGGTATTTCCAAGCACCCATGTACTTTTCTGTTTATTTTTATTATATAAAGGCCAGTCTTCGAAAAGCGATAAATTTTTACAGAAAAACAATAATTGAAAAGCGATAATTTTCACATATGAAATTATCATAAATAATCTCACATGTGAGATTAGCCGAATTCATATTAGGGACGGGAAACTCGTCTTAGACGGGAAACTCGTCTGCGAAAACCCGTCTGAGTATGAATTTAGGGACGGGTAAATTCGAATTTAAGACGAGTTTCCCGTCTAGACGAGATTCCCGTCTAACTTTTCCGTCTGTTTAGACGGGTAAGTTAGACGGGAAAGTTCAGACGGGAAACTCGTCTGCGCCCGGATTCATATTAGACGAGTTTCCCGTCTGAGACGAGTTTCCCGTCTAAGACGAGTTTCCCGTCTCTAATATGAATTCGGCTATTGTCAGTTTTATCAGTGCTCGAAATCTCTCTAAAGCACTATACTTTATATAATAAAATACTTTCATTAATGTAATTATCGTCTCTCGTCTGAGCTGCTGTCCATTGGCTTATACATGGAGGGCCTTGTATTCCGGGAGGGGCTTATATTCCGGGAGGGGCTTATATCCGACTCTTCCCCAGTCGTCTCTGTACTAATACACTTTTAATGCGTTAATAAGTTTTCAATGTGTTAATACATTTTTAATGTGTTAATAAATTTTTAATATTTTAATAACTTTTTAATGTGTTAATAAATTTTCAAAGGTAGGTAGGCGCAAATGTAGCAAGAACATGCAGGCGGTGGAAAGCGCGCAGGGGTGGAAGGGTAGGGAGAAACGAGGGGAAGGTGTGAACGTACTTGGTCGTAACCCACTCTCAACATTTCTCGTGGGAGGAAACTCGAGTACCCGAAGAAAACTAACAACATTCGGCAGAGGGTTGACTGATTCTTTTCATATGAATATTTCGAGAATTGAACCCACAATTTCAGAGATGGAAGACGCTTGTTCTGACAACGAAGTACAGCTGGTATCATTATCACAAATTGCCTTGTTATAAACGTTTTAAAATTTGAGTTTTTCTGCAATAGCACTCAGTTGCTTGACAACACTTGCAAGTTGCAACATGTTTCGCGGCTTTAGTTTTCGACTCTTGCATCGAGTCGTTTTCATTTCCTCCTGTCTGATTTTCGCCTGTTTTTATCATGGTGGTGGTTCAGAGCATGACAGGCGAGAATATAAAACAGAACTGAACAAATTAAAAGATGAATTCAAAGGTAAATCCTTGAATGTTGACGTTTCTCTCGAACAAGACGAACGCGTCTCAAACTTGACAGAAAATGCGAGACAAATTGATGGCCGCAAGGCGCGGAAGAAAACTCATCTTTCAAAGATGGTTAGAAAAGGTAAATTTTGAAAATGTGAGAATGTTAGCACTGAACAAGGAGTAATTGTTAACCATAATTTATGCCTCCCATCTTAACGAATAATCTTAAACTATGTAATTACACATGAAGGCATTACTTCCCGCACACGCATTAGTGCTGCATCTCCTGAGCTCCGTTTAGAATATTCACTGTAAATAATTCATCTCGTTGTTGGGTTAATCTGGCTGTGGATAAAGATTCCCTCAGCCGTTTTATTTCAACTTTCAAAATAGAATACACATGCAGGATATGTACCCACATTAAAATGTTCTGAAACGGTTTTGCCGAGATAAAGGTGAGGCCAAGATTACGCCATAACATACAAAGGTAAGAATTAAAACTACAATACATACAGTATATTATACTATGGATACAGACATGGGGAGGAGGTGGGTTACCAAGTTTGTTATAGTCTTCAACAGGTGATGTTTCTTCACGGTAAGATGTACGTGAATGCTTAGAACTTAGCATTGGGCCCGGGGTGTGTTACAAAACCTTTCGCTATCGTTATCTTTTCAGAGTGTGGAAAAAAACCTGAACAGACTTCAAATTGCTCTCAATTTCGCAAAACAGCTCGTGGTATCAAGTTTTTGTTATATATATAGATTCCTTGAGTACCCATAATGTAGAATAATGAAAAACAAATACTCGAACTCAAATTATGTAAACCAGGGGGCCAAGGGGGCGTTTCTTTTCCAACAAACTAAAAATGGCTTGCGCACGAAATTTAAAAGGTTTAATAATATTTTGAGTTAATGGATGGAAAATTTGTTGGGTTTTTAATTACTGTACAAAATTTCAGCCATTCGCATGCTTAATTAATGCCTTTACCTAATTTGCATATTACTGGCATATCTGGCATGCTTAATTAATGCCTTTACCTAATTTGCATATGGCTGGCATATGCAAATTAGGCAAAGGCATTAATTCAGGATGCAAACGGCTGATTTTTTTAGGAAAAAAACGTATAAGTTTGCGGGAATAGTTAAAGGGCTTACACTGAAAAAAATTGTCTGAAATTTCGTGACACAAGTAAACACCCAACACATTTTCACCCATTAACTCAAAATACGATTAAAGCTTTTAAATCTCGTGCGCAAGTCATTTTTAGTTTGTTGGAAAAGAACAAAAACACTCCCCTGGTTTACAAAATTGGAATCCGGATGTTGTTTCGCACCTTCCAAACTTTCTTGAATTGAAATTCCTATTTGCAAACAAACATTTTCTTTATTTCCAGGAAATATGATGAAAACACTCCAAAATAAAAGAATACAAAACAGCCCAGTACTACCTTTTTCAACTCCATCGTCGTCTGACGTAAACGTTTCACGCAAAGAATCGACAACCATCTCCCACTCAAATGAGACAGAATGGCAAAATGATCGCAGTAAAAACATATCTTCATTGGATAATCAAATTTTTCACCAGAATAACTTGAGAGAAACAGCCAAAAGAGAAACGTCCTCTTCACTCACAACTCAACATCTCCGAACCAGACGTGAAATTGATTCGAAATCTGAGTATACTCAGGAAGATCTATTAATGTGCAATGATTCAATCATCAATATAAAATACGATGGTGAATACAAAGTTCGGACTGACTTTTCAATATTCTTTAAGAACAAGGTGTACGATTATACTGAATATCGAGTTCTGAATGATGGCATAAAGATTTGTAACTCCACTGACAACTACGTAAGGAATATTTGGAAAGTACGCAATAAATGGGTAACAGCGAGAATGCATCAGAAAAGTTGCAATAAACCCATCAGAGAGTCTTGGTTTTACCGAAAGTATTACACTCTGAATAAGCAGTTCACTATCTATCTCACACGTAGGAGTCAATATTTCACAAGAAATGACTATGGGGTGGAAGACGGTAAACTTTATATATGCGATGAAAAGTTCAAATCCGAATCAACAGAGTATACCCAGGAAGATCTACTAATGTGCAACGATTCATTCATCAATATAAAATACGATGATGAATACAAAGTTGGGACTGACTTTTCAATACTCTATAAGAACAAGGTGTACGATTATACCGAGTATCAAGTTCTAAATGATAACATAAAGATATGTAACTCCACAGATAACTACGTAAAGAATATTTGGAAAGTACGCAATAACTGGGTAAAGGCGAGAATGCATCAGAAAAGTTGCAATAAACCCATTAGAGAGTCTTGGTTGTACCAAAAGTATTACAGTGTGAATAAGCAGTTCACTGTCTATTTGGAACGTCGTGGTCAATATTTCACAAGAAATGACTATGGGGTAAAAGATGGCCAACTTTATATATGTGAAGAAAAGTTCAGACCAACATCAGCAGAGTATACTCAGGAAGATCTATTAATGTGCAATGATTCAATCATCAATATAAAATACGATGATGAATACAAAGTTTGGACTGACTTTTCAATACTCTATAAGAACAAGGTGTACGATTATACGGAGTATCGAGTTCTGAATGACAACATAAAGATTTGTAACTCCACCGATAACTACGTAGGGAATATTTGGAAAGTACGCAATAAATGGGTAAAGTTGACAATGCATCAAAAAAGTTGCAATAAACCCATTAGAACCTTTTGGTTGAACCGAAAGTATTACACTGTGAATAAGCAGCTCACTGTCTATGACGCACCAAAGAGTCAAAATTTCACAAGAAAAAACTATGGGGTGCACGACGGCATACCTTATATATGCCAAGAAAAGTTCAAACCCACATCAACAGAGTATACCCAGGAATGTCTGTTAATGTGCAACGATTCAATCATCAATATAAAATACGATGATAAATACAAAGTTCGGACTTACTTTTCAATACTCTATAAGAACAAGGTGTACGATTATACTGAGTATCGAGTTCTCAATGATAGCATAAAGATTTGTAACTCCACTGATAACTACGTAAAGAATATTTGGAAAGTACGCAATAAATGGGTAAAGGCCACATTGCATGAAAAAAGTTGCAATAAACCCATTACAAACATTTGGTTGTACCGAGAGTATTACGCTGTGAATAAGCAGTTCACTGTCTATGACGCACCTGCGAGTCAATATTTCACAAGAAATGAGTATGGAGTGAAAGACGGTAAACCTACTATATGCAAAGAAAAGTTCAAACCCACATCAACAAAGTATACCCAGGAAGATCTGTTAATGTGCAACGATTCAATCATGACTATAAAATACGATGATGAAAACAAAGTTCGGACTGACTTTTCAATACTCTATAAGAACAAGGTGTACAATTATACTGAGTATCGAGTTCTGAATGATGGCATAAAGATTTGTAACTCCACTGATAACTACGTAAGGAATATTTCGAAAGTACGCAATAAATGGCTAGAGGCAACAAGGCATGAAAAAAGTTGCAATAAACCCATTAGGGCCTTTTGGCTTTCCCGAAAGTATTACACAGTGAATAAGCAGTTCACGGTCTATTTCGTGGCTACGAGTCAATATTTCACAAAAAATGACTATGGGGTGACAGACGGCAGACTAAGGATATGCCAAGAAAAGTTAAGATCCACATCAAGAGAGTATACCCAGGAAGATCTATTAATGTGCAACAATTCAATCATGAATATAAAACACGATGATGAATACAAAGTTCGGACTGACTTTTCAATATTTTATAAGAACATGGTATTCAATTATACTGAATATCGAGTTCTGAATGATGGCATAAAGATTTGTAACTCCATTGATAACTACGTAAAGAATATTTGGAAAGTACGCAATAAATGGGTAAAGGGGAGAATGCATGAAAAAAGTTGCAATAAACCAATTACAACCTTTTGGTTGAACCGAAAGTATTACACTGTGAATAAGCAGTTCACTGTCTATTTTGCAGCTACGAATCAATATTTCACAAGAAATGACTATGGGGTGAAAGACGGCCTACTTTATATATGCCAAGAAAAGTTCAAACCCACATCAACAGAGTATACCCAGGAAGATCTATTAATGTGCAACGATTCAATCATCAATATAAAACACGATGATGAATACAAAGTTCGGACTGACTTTTCAATACTCTATAAGAACAAGGTGTACGATTATACTGAGTATCGAGTTCTGAATGATGGCATAAAGACTTGTAACTCCACTGATAACTACGTCAGGAATATTTGGAAAGTACGCAATAAATGGGTAAAGGCAAGAATACATGAAAAAAGTTGCAATAAACCAATTAGAATCTTTTGGTTGAACCGAAAGTATTACACTGTGAACAAGCAGTTCACTGTCTATGACGCACCTGCGAGTCAAAATTTCACAAGAAATGACTATGGGGTGCACGACGGTAGACCTTATATATGCCAAGAAAAATTCAAACCCACATCAACAGAGTATACCCAGGAAGATCTATTAATGTGCAACGATTTAATCATCAATATAAAATACGATGATGAATACAAAGTTCGGACTGACTTTTCAATACTCTATAAGAACAAGGTGTACAATTATACTGAGTATCGAGTTCTGAATGATGGCATAAAGATTTGTAACTCCACTGATAACTACGTAAGGAATATTTGGAAAGTACGCAATAAATGGGTAAAGTTGACGATGCATGAAAAAAGTTGCAATAAACCAATTAGAACCTTTTGGTTGTACCGAAAGTATTACGCTGTGAATAAGGAGTTCACTGTCTATGACGCACCAAAGAGTCAATATTTAACAAGAAATGACTACGGGGTGGACGACCCTAAACCTTACATCTGCCAAGAAAAGTTAAGATCCACATCAACAGAGTATACCCAGGAAGATCTATTAATGTGCAACGATTCAATCATCAATATAAAATACGATGATGAATACAAAGTTTGGACTGACTTTTCAATACTCTATAAGAACAAGTTGTACGATTATACTGAGTATCGAGTTCTGAATGATAGCATAAAGATTTGTAACTCCACTGATAACTACATAAGGAATATTTGGAAAATACGCAATAAGTGGGTGAAGGAGACGATGCATGAAAAACGTTGCAGTAAACCCATTAGAACCTTTTGGTTTTCCCGAAAGTATTACACTGTGAATAAGAAGTTCACTGTCTATCTGGCGGGTAGGAGTCAATATTTCACACGAAATGACTATGGGGTGATAAACGGTAGACCTTATATATGCAAAGAAAAGTTCAAACCCACATCAACAGAGTATACCCAGGAAGATCTATTAATATGCAACGATTCAATCATCAATATAAAATACGATGATGAATACAAAGTTCGGACAGACTTTTCAATACTCTATAAAAACAAGGTGTACGATTTTTCAGAGTATCGAGTTCTGAATGATGGCATAAAGATTTGTAACTCCACGGATAACTACGTAAGGAATATTTGGAGAGTACGCAATACATGGGTGAAGGCGGGAATATATGAAAAAAGTTGTAATAAACCCATTACATACATTCAGTTCGACCGATGGGAATACACTGTGCTTCAGAATTTAGGAATTCTGATTTTGGCAACAAAGCAGCAGATAACAAAGTACAATTATGCTGTATATAAAGGTAAACTTATAGCATGTGTGACCGAATGCGCCAATTTTACCTTTACTATAAAGTATGAAAATGAATACAGAGTATGGAACAATTTCTCAATGATGTACCAAGGTCAAATGTACTCTTATGATGAGTACAGAATAACGGACGATGGTCTACAAGTTTGTAATTCTTCTGACCGTCTCATTAAAGAAAAATGGCGGAATTTCATTGTTTCGGCAAAGATAACGACAGCTTTTAAACATTGTAATGTATCTGTGGACGGTTTTTACTCCGAAAATTACACATTACATACAAACTTTACTGTTTTCTTCAAACCTACCAATCAAAATTTCACAAGGCAAGATTACGGAGTGATTATGGGGTATTTTGCAATTTGTTCAAGAAAGCTCCGATTGTCCTGCAATGATGATTTGGTCAAAGTAAAGTACGGTGAACAATACAATGTTTTTAAAAACTTTTCGCTGGTTTCCAACGGGAAGATGTACGATTATCGCGAATATCGATTAAGCCACGACAGTCTTGAAATGTGTGGTTCCAATGATTCAAGAGTTCAGGCGATTTGGAGAACGCGAAATTCGTGGCAAAAGTCATTACCCGCATCCTGTTATCGTTCTTACAAATTAAATGCAAGATACTACACTATGACAAAGCAGTTTGCTGTGTATTCGGCTGATAACGGTCAATATTTCAAAAGAAATGACTATGCGGTGCTAGACGGTAAACCTTATGTATGCGGCAAAGAAAACTTAAGTCCTATTTACGTAATTACAAACTTTAAGATTATTATACCACCGTTATGTGCTTTAGCGCTTTCTATTATTTCTTTGCTATTGTTGTTGATAGTTTACTGCATGCTTCCAGAACTGCGCACACTTCCTGGTTTGAATTTAATGAGTTTTAGTTTCGCCTTGCTGTTGTGGCAGATTTACCTTGTAGTATTTTTGTCACTGTATTCTCGTGTAGGTAAACTGTTTAAGATACCGTGTGCTAGGTTGTTTGTAGCAAACAAGTTTATGACGTATAGTATAATTATGAATGCTGCTGTTAATATCCATCACTTAAGAAACAGATTTTGTGGGAATACTGTAGTGAAATCTGATGAACTGAAGAAATGGAACAGATTTTTGAAGTATAGTTTCTTTAGCTGGGGAGTTCCTGTTATTATAACGATTGTTTACATTGTGCTAGCAAAGGAAGATGTTCTAAGGTTTGATCAAAATATAGCGTCTATGTCTATAAAGAACGATGTTCAATCGAGCTTAAGATTTTATCGACGCAATGCGAATGGAGATGCGACGGCAAATAATATAGGGATTTATCACCGTATTGCCTCCTTGAGGGGAAATGCCCTGCAGTCAAAGTGGAGGTTTAATCAAAGGACTGACACTGTACTTGAAGATGCCCAGACGAGATTAAATCAAAGCACTGACACTGTACTTGAAGATGCCCAGACGAGGTTAAATCAAGGCACTGTACTTGGGAAAGAAGATGCGACGGAAGATGATGCAAGGATTTATCAACGTATTGTATCTTTGAAGAAAGATGTTCAGTCAAGCTTAAAGTTTTATGAACGCATTGTATTTGCGAATGGAGATGGGAAGGAAGATGATGCAAGGATTTATCAACAGATCTCTGGAGATTGTATCAACGGTCGAATTACTCCCGATTGGTCAGCAAATGTTGATGTATACTGCCTTCAAGGTTGTCTTTTGTTGTATATTATTGGAATGTTCATCCTCACTGCTCATCGAATTCGCCAAAAACTCAAGGCAAGCAGGAACATTGCACAGAAATCGAATATTGTTAAACGACGTAAATTTGTCATATTGCTCAAACTTTCAACCACTACAGCCTTAAGTTATTGGTTTCCTCTCTTCATATCTAGAATCGTGGATTTTGATTTCGTCATAAAGATAGCGTTGTATACTGTAACGTTGCTTACTGGTGCCTACATTGGTATTGCGTTTGTCTTCACACGAAGAAATTATCAGTTGTTGAAGAAAAAATATTTCCCAGCAAAGAATAAGCCGCCAGTTAACGAAATTCCGCTGAATAGACTATAGGAGTATAGAATCTGTAATCACGTGCACTTGCAAAATGTCTTCTATCCAATGTAAAAACACTTATAGTACAATACTATCAATTTAAAATGTATGCACACAATGTGTTTAAGACCGTTGTAGTATAATAAAGTAAATAAAACGCCTGGTATGTGTCTGTCCTTACGCTAACAGTCCCCAATCCACCCCTAGGAAATCATAGCATGGAGATATTTGGTGCAACGATTCAATCATCAATATAAAATACGATGATGAATTCACATTGGTATCACATTTCATTTGGGAAGCAAGCCAAAATCCTAGATCTTTAGCTTCACTAGACGCTGCGAAATAAGAATCACCAATACATGACTTTTTCGAGCTGCTGTCGTGTACCAATAATAAAAAAATCAGTCTTACCGTCGTTAAGTTTGAGTTTATCATTTAGCATCCATGTTTTAATATCATCAATACAATTTTCCATGACAGTAACCGCAGACAGTTGTCCAGACATTGAATCTGGTTGGAATGAAACGTACAGTTGATTGTCATCGGCGAAAGCATGGGCATCAGGTAAGTGACTTTCCAAAATCTGGAATAATTTGGACACGTATAAAACAAACAGAAGTGGGCCAAGACACGATCCTTGAGGTACGCCATTTTTGAGTTCAAAACGCTTAGATGTACCACCATTACAGAGATTACTTGCGAACGGTTAGAAAGATAGGAGATAAACCATTTTTGTACTTGGTCTTGGATGCCAAAACTGGATTTCGGTCGTTCGAGCATTATATGATGGCCGACAGTGTCAAATGCAGCGCTCAGATTCAAAATTACGAGTAAGGTAACATGCTGACGGTTCATGTTCATTAAAATATCATGCTTAACACGTAGTAAGGCCGTCTCCGTACTATGATACTTGCGATAGGCCGATTGTGCCTTTGGATAAAGTTGGTATAAATTCAAGTAATCATTTGTCTGATTAAAGATAATGACTGATATTCACTGAGAGGCGAATTTAAATTTCCATTCAGAATACTCAAACGATTGTCGTTCGTCACCGGCAATTTTAGTAACCAAAATATTTTCTTTAAATAATAATCCAGTACCACTTCCTCGGCGCTTGAGGCGAGGTTCGTCAAAAAACTTATAGCTTGATGGAGTAGATAGGGTCTTAACAGCAGATTCTTGATCCGTAAACCATGTCTCAGTGACCGCGACAAGGTCAGGTGTGTGCTCACATATAAAGTCAGTAAACTGAGCTGACTTATTGTTCAGAGACTGAGCATTTAAGAGACAAAATTTTACACCATTATTACTTAGCGAAGCGTCTTGTAATGGTTCTTCTGGACTAATGTGGATAAGATTGTGTGGATTACTCCATAATTATTATTAACACATGATAAAACAAGTTGGTTAACATATTATAATGCCTTAATTAATGTAATTATCGTCACTCGTCTGAGTTGCTGTCCATTGGCTTATACACGGAGGGGCTTATATTCGGGGAGGGGCTTATATCTGACTCTTCTCCAGTCGTCTCTGTGTTAATAAATTTTTAATGTGTTAATAAATTTTTAATGTGTTAATAAATTTTTAATGTGTTAATAAATTGTCTCGTCTATGTCTATATGTGTTAGGTCGGTAAAATCCTTTCGAATATCACACCAACTATTTGTAACTATACCTATTCTAAAAATCTATATTTACAACAATATTTACTGTTATTAAAAAGAATTGCTTAAATTATTTCTAAACTGGAGGGGATTCTCTGAGCTCACAATTTCTTTCAAGGGCAAATGTAGCAAGGACATGCAGGCGGTGGAAAGCGCGCGCAGGGGTGGAAGGGAAGGGAGAAACGAGGGGAAGGTGTGAACGTACTTGGTCGTAACCCACTCTCAACATTTCTCGTGGGAGGAAACTCGAGTACCCGAAGAAAACTAACAACATTCGGCAGAGGGTTGACTGATTCTTTTCATATGAATATTTCGAGAATTGAACCCACAATTTCAGAGATGGAAGACGCTTGCTCTGACAACGAAGTACAGCTGGTATCATTATCGCAAATTGCCTGCTCATAAACCTTTTAAAATTTGAGTTTTTCTGCAATAGCACTCAGTTGCTTGACAACACTTGCAAGTTGCAACATGTTTCGTGGCTTTAGTTTTCGACTCTTATATCGAGTCGTTTTCTTTTCCTTCTGTCTGATTTTCGCCTGTTTTCATCATGGCGGTGGTCCAGAGTACGACAGGCGAGAAGATAAAACAGAACCGAACAAATTTAAAAATGAATTCAAAGGCAAATCCTTGAATGTTGACGTTTCTCTCGAACAAGACGAACGCGTCTCTAACTTGACAGAAAATGCGAAACAAATTGATGGCCGCAAGGCGCGGAAGAAAACTCATCTTTCAAAGATGGTTAGAAAAGGTAAATTTTGAAAATGTGAGAATGTTAGCACTGAACAAGGAGTAATTGTTAACCATAATTTATGCCTCCCATCTTAACGAATGATTCCAAACTATGTAATTATACATGAAGGCATTACATCCCACACACGCATTATCGGCTTGAGTGTTGCAACTCCTGAGCTCCGTTTACTGGGCAGTGTTCTAAATAAAACACTGTCAATAATTCATCTCGTTGTTGGGTTAATTTGGCTGGGGGTAAAGATTCCCCCAGCCGCTTTTTTTGAACTTTCAAAAAAGAATACACAGGATATGTATCCACATTAAAATGTTCTGAAACAGTTTCCCCGGTAAAGGTGAGGGGAACATTACGCCATAACATATACAAAAGCTAGAATTAAAACTATAATACATATATGAATGCAGACATGGAGAGGAGGAGGTGGGTTATGAAGTTTGTTATACTCTTCACCAGGTGATGTTCCTCCACGGTAAGCTGTACGTGAATTCTATATAGAACTTAGCAGTGGGGTGTGTTACAAAACCTTTCGTAACCGTTATCTTTTCAGGGTGTAGAAAAAAAACTGAACACATTTGTGAAATTGGTCTCAATTTCGCAAAACAGCTCGTGGTATCAAGTTTTTTGTTATATATAGATTCCTGGAGTACCCATAATGTAGAATAAGGAAAAAAATTCTCGAGCTCAAATTATGTAAACCAGGGGGGGTGTTTCTTTTTCAACAAACTAAAAATGGCTTGCGCACGAAATTTAAAAGTTTAATCATATTTTGAGTTGATGGATGGAAAATTAGTTGGGTTTTTAATTACTGTACAAATTTTCAGCCATTCGCATGCTTAATTAATGTCTTTACCTAATTTGCATATTGCTGGCATATGCAAATTAGGCAAATGCATTAATTCAGCATGCAAAAGGCTGATTTTTTTAGGAAAAATGTAAGTTTGCGTCAATAGTTAAAGGGCTTAAATTGAAGCAAATTGTCTGAAACTTTGTACAGTAATTAAACACCCAACACATTTTTCACCCATTAATTCAAAATACGATTAAAGCTTTTAAATCTCGTGCGCAAGCCATTTTTAGTTTGTTGGAAAAAACAAAAGGCACTCCCCTGGTTTACAAAATTGGAATCGGGATGTTGTTTCGCACCTTCCGAACTTTCTTGAATTGAAATTCCTATTTGCAAACAACATTTTCTTTATTTCCAGGAAATACGATGAAAACACTCCAAAATAAAAGAATACAAAACAGCCCAGTACTACCTTTTTCAACTCCATCGCCGTCTGAGGTGAACGTTTCACGCAAAGAATCCACAACCATCTCCCACTCAAATGAGACAGAATGGCAAAACAAACGCAGTAAAAACATATCTTCATTGGATAATCAAATTTTTCACCAGAATAACTTGAGAGAAACAGCCAAAAGAGAAACGTCCTCTTCACTCACAACTCAACATCTCCGAAGCAGACGTGAAATTGATTCGAAATCTGAGTATACTCAGGAAGATCTATTAATATGCAATGATTCAATCATCAATATAAAATACGATGATGAATACAAAGTTCGAACTGACTTTTCAATATTCTTTAAGAACAAGGTGTACGATTATTCTGAATATCGAGTTCTGAATGATGGCCTAAAGATTTGTAATTCCACTGATAACTACGTAAGGAATATTTGGAAAGTACGCAATAAATGGGTAAAGGCGAGAATGCATGAGAAAAGTTGCAATAAACCCATTAGAGAGTCTTGGTTTTACCGAACGTATTACAGTGTGAATAAGCAGTTCACTGTCTATCTCACACGTAGGAGTCAATATTTCACAAGAAATGACTATGGGGTAAAAGACGGTAAACTTTATATATGCGATGAAAAGTTCAAACCCGAATCAACAGAGTATACCCAGGAAGATCTATTAATGTGCAACGATTCGATCATCAATATAAACTACAATGATGAATACAAAGTTGGCACTGACTTTTCAATACTCTATAAGAACAAGGTGTACGATTATACTGAGTATCGAGTTCTAAATGATAGCATAAAGATTTGCAACTCCACTGATAACTACGTAAGGAATATTTGGAAACTACGCAATAAATGGGTAAAAGCGAGAATGCCTCAAAAAAGTTGCAATAAACCCATTAGAGAGTCTTGGCTTTACCGAAGCTATTACAGTGTGAATAAGCAGTTCACTGTGTACTTGGAACGTCGTGGTCAATATTTCACAAGAAATGACTATGCGGTGAAATACGCTCAACTTTATATATGCGAAGAAAAGTTAAAATCCATATCAACAGAGTATACCCAGGAAGATCTATTAATGTGCAACGAGTTAATCATCAATATAAAATACGATGATGAATTCAAACTTCGGACTGACTTTTCAATACTCTATAAGAACAAGGTGTACGATTATACTGAGTATCGAGTTCTGAATGATGGCATAAAGATTTGTAACTCCACTGATAACTACGCAAAGAATATTTGGAAAGCACGCAATAAATGGGTAAAGGCGAGAATGCATCAGAAAAGTTGCAATAAACCCATTAGAGAGTCTTGGTTGTACCAAAGCTATTACACTGTGAATAAGCAGTTCACTGTGTATTTGGAACGTCGTGGTCAATATTTCACAAGAAATGACTATGGGGTGAAATACGCTCAACTTTATATATGCGAAGAAAAGTTAAGATCCATATCAATAGAGTATACCCAGGAAGATCTATTAATGTGCAACCATTCAATCGTCAATATAAAATACGATGATGAATACAAAGTTCGGACTGACTTTTCAATACTCTATAAGAACAAGGTGTACGATTATACTGAGCATCGAGTTCTGAATGATACCATAAAGATTTGCAACTCCACTGACAACTACGTAAAGAATATTTGGAAAGTACGTAATAAGTGGGTAAAGGCGAGAATGCATCAGAAAAGTTGCAATAAACCCATTAGAGAGTCTTGGTTGTACCAAAGCTATTACACTGTGAATAAGCAATTCACTGTGTATTTGGAACGTCGTGGTCAATATTTCACAAGAAATGACTATGGGGTGAAAGACGGCCAACTTTATATATGTGAAGAAAAGTTGAAACCCGAATCAACAGAGTATACCCAGGAAGATCTATTAGTGTGCAATGATTCAATCATCAATATCAAATACGATGATGAATACAAAGTTTGGACTGACTTTTCAATACTCTATAAGACCAAGGTGTACAATTATACTGAGTATCGAGTTCTGAATGATGGCATACAGATTTGTAACTCCACTGATAAATACGTAAGGAATATTTGGAAAGTACGCAATAAATGGGTAAAGTTGACAATGCATCAAAAAAGTTGCAATAAACCCATTACAACCTTTTGGTTGAACCGAAAGTATTACACTGTGCATAAGCAGTTCACTCTCTATGACGCATCAAAGAGTCAAAATTTCACAAGAAATAGCTATGGGGTGCACGACGGTATACCTTATATATGCCAAGAAAAGTTCAAACCCACATCAACAGAGTATACCCAGGAAGATCTGTTAATGTGCACTGATTCAATCATCAATATAAAATACGATGATGAATACAAAGTTCGGACTGACTTTTCAATACTCTATAGGAACAAGGTGCAAAATTATACTGAGTATCGAGTTTTGAATGATGGCATAAAGATTTGTAACTCCACTGATAGCTACGAACGGAATATTTGGAAAGTACGCAATAAATGGGTAAAGGGGACAATGCATGAAAAAAGTTGCAATAAACCCATTACAAACATTTGGTTGTACCGAGAGTATTATATTGTGAATAAGCAGTTCACTGTCTATGACGCACCTGCGAGTCAATACTTCACAATAAATGACTATGGGGTGAAAGACGGTAGACCTTATATATGCCAAGAAAAGTTCAAACCCACATCAAGAGAGTATACCCAGAAAGATCTATTAATGTGCAACGATTCAATCGTCAATATAAAACACGATGATGAATACAAAGTTCGGACTGATTTTTCAATATTTTATAAGAACATGGTGTACAATTATACTGAGTATCGAGTTCTGAATGATGGCATAAAGATTTGTAACTCCATTGATAACTACGTAAAGAATATTTGGAAAGTACGCAATAAATGGCTAGAGGCGAGAATGCATGAAAAAAGTTGCAATAAACCCATTAGAACCTCTCGGTTGCACCGAAAGAATTACGCTGTGAATAAGGAGTTCACTGTCTATGACGCACCAAAGAGTCAATATTTCACAAGAAATGACTATGGCGTGACAGACGGTAGACCTTATATATGCAAAGAAAAGTTAAGATCCACATCAAGACAGTATACCCAGGAAGATCTATTAATGTGCAACGATTCAATCATCAATATAAAATACGATGATGAATACAAAGTTGGAACTGACTTTTCAATATTCTATAAGAACAAGGTGTACAATTATACTGAGTATCGAGTTATGAATGATAGCATAAAGATTTGCAACTCCACTGATAACAACGTAAGGAATATTTGGCAAGTACGCAATAAATGGCTAATGGCGACAGGGCATGAAAAAAATTGCAACAAATCCAAATTCATTTTGTTTTCTCGAAAGTATTACAGTGTGAATAAGCAGTTCACTGTCTATTTGGGACGTAGTGGTCAATATTTCGCAAGAAATGACTATGGGGTGAAAGACGGCCAACTTGATATATGCCAAGAAAAGTTCAAACCCGAATCAACAGAGTATACCCAGGAAGATCTATTGATGTGCAATGATTCAATCATCAATAATATAAAATACGATGATGAATACAAAGTTCGGACTGACTTTTCAATACTCTATAAGAACAAGGTGTACGATTATACTGAGTATCGAGTTCTGAATGATAGCATAAAGATTTGTAACTCCACCGATAGCTATGTAAGGAATATTTGGAAAGTACGCAATAAGTGGGTAAAGTTGACAATGCATCAAAAAAGTTGCAATAAACCCATTAGAACCGTTTGGTTGTACCGAAAGTATTACATTGTGAATAAGCAGTTCACTCTCTATGACGCAGGTACGAGTCAAAAGTTCACAAGAAATGACTATGGGGTGCACGACGGTAAACCTTATATTTGCCAAGAAAAGTTCAGACCCACATCAACAGAGTATATCCAGGAAGATATATTAATGTGCAATGATTCAATCATAAATATAAATTACGATGATAAATACAAAGTTCGGACTGACTTTTCAATACTCTATAAGAACAAGGTGTACGGTTATACTGAGTATCGAGTTCTGAATGATGGCGTAAAGATTTGTAACTCCATTGATAACTACGTAAGGAATATTTGGAAAATACGCAATAAATGGCTAGAGGCGAGAATGCATGAAAAAAGTTGTAATGAACCCATTAGAACCTTTTGGTTGCACCGAAAGTATTACATTGTGAATAAGCAGTTCATTGTCTATGACGCACCAAAGAGTCAATATTTCACAAGAAATGACTATGGGGTAGACGACGGTAAACCTTATATATGCAAAGAAAAGTTAAGATCCACATCAACTGAGTATACCCAGGAAGATCTATTGATGTGCAACGATTCAATTATCAATATAAAATGCGATGACGACTATGAAGTTCGGACTGACTTTTCAATACTCTATAAGAACAAGGTGTATAATTATACTGAGTACCGTGTTCTGAATGATAGCATAAAGATTTGCAACTCCACTGATAAATACGTAAGGAATATTTGCAAAGCACGCAATAAATGGGTGAAGGAGACAATGCATGAAAAAAGTTGCAGTAAACCCATTAAAACCTTTTGGTTTAACCGAAAGTATTACACTGTGAATAAGCAGTTCACTGTCTATCTCGCAGCTAGGAGTCAATATTTCACGGGAAATGACTATGGGGTGATAGACGGTAGACCTTATATATGCAAAGAAAAGTTCAAACCCACATCAACAGAGTATACCCATGAAGATCTATTATTGTGCAACGATTCAATCATCAATATAAAATACGATGATGAATACAAAGTCCGTACTGACTTTTCAATACTCTACAAGAACAAGGTATACGATTTTTCAGAGTATCGTGTTCTGAATGATGGCATAAAGATTTGTAACTGCACTGATAACTACGTACGGAATATTTGGAAACTACGTAATGACTGGGTAAAGGGGACAATTAATAGAAAAAGTTGCAATAAGCCCATTACATATATTCAGTTCGACCGATGGGAATACACTGTGCTTCAGAATTTTGGAATTCTGATTTCGGCAACAAAGCAGCTGATAACAAAGTACGATTATGCTGTGTTTGAAGGTAAACTTATAATATGTGTGACCGAATGCGCCAATTTTACCTTTACTATAAAGCATGAAAATGAATACAGAGTATGGAACAATTTCTCAATGATGTACCAAGGTCGAATGTACTCTTATGATGAGTACAGAATAACGGACGATGGTCTACAAGTTTGTAATTCTTCTGACCGTCTCATTAAAGAAAAATGGCGGAATTTCATTGTTTCGGAAAAGATAACGACAGCTTTCAAACATTGTAATGTATCTGTGGACGGTTTTTACTCCGAAAATTACACATTAGATACAAACTTTACTGTTCTCTTCAAACCTACCAATCAAAATTTCACAAGGCAAGATTACGGAGTGATTATGGAGAATTTTGCAATTTGTTCAAGAAGGCTCCGATTGTCATGCAATGATGATTTGGTCAAAGTAAAGTACGATGAACAATACAATGTGTTTAAAAACTTTTCGCTGGTTTCCAACAAGAAGATGTACGATTATCGCGAATATCGATTAAGCCACGACAGCCTTGAAATGTGTGATTCCAATGATTCAAGAGTTCAGGCGATTTGGAGAACGCGGAATTCGTGGCAAAAGTCATTACCCGCATCATGTTATCGTTCTTATAAATTAAATGCAAGATACTACACTGTGACAAAGCAGTTTGCTGTGTATTCGGCAGATAACGGTCAATATTTCAAAAGAAATGACTATGCGGTGCTAGACGGTAAACCTTATGTATGCGGCAAAGAAAACTTAAGTCCTATTTACGTAATTACAAACTTTAAGATTATTATAGCACCGTTATGTGCTTTAGCGCTTTCTATTATTTCTTTGCTATTGTTGTTGATAGTTTACTGCATGCTTCCAGAACTGCGCACACTTCCTGGTTTGAATTTAATGAGTTTTAGCTTCGCCATGCTGTTGTGGCAGACTTACCTTGTAGTATTTTTGTCACTGTATTCTCATGTAGGAAAACTGTTTGAGATACCGTGTGCTAGGCTGTTTGTAGCAAATAAGTTTATGACGTATAGTATAATTATGAATGCTGCGGTTAATATCTACCACTTAAGGAACACATTTTGTGGGAATATTCTAGTGAAATCTGATGAACAGAAGAAGTGGAACAGGTTTTTGAAGTATAGTTTCTTTAGCTGGGGAGTTCCTGTTATTATAACGATTGTTTACATTGTGCTAGCAAAGGAAGATGTTCTAAGGTTTGATCAAAATATAGCGTCTATGTCGACAAAAAACGACGTTCAATCGAGCTTAAGATTTTATCGACGCAATGCGAATGGAGACGCGACGGCAAATAATATGGGGATTTATCACCGTATTGCTTCCTTGAGGGGAAATGCCCTGCAGTCAAAGTGGACGTTAAATCAAAGCACTGACACTGTACTTGAAGATGCCCAGACGAGATTAAATCAAAGCACTGACACTGTACTTGAAGATGCCCAGACGAGGTTTAATCAAAGCACTGTACTTGGGAAGGAAGATGCAACGGAAGATGATGCAAGGATTTATCAACCTATTGTATCTTTGAAGAAAGATGTTCAGTCACGCTTAAAGTTTTATGAACGCATTGTATTCGCGAATGGAGATGGGAAGGAAGATGATGCAAGGATTTATCAACAGATCTCTGGAGATTGTATCAATGGTCGAATTACTCCCGATTGGTCAGCCGATGTTGATGTATATGGTATTCAAGGTTGTCTTTTGTTGTACATTATTGGAATGTTCATCTTCACTGCTTATCGAATTCGCCAAAAACTCAAGGCCAGCAGGAACATTGCACAGAAATCGAATATTGTTAAGCGTCATAAATTTGTCATATTGCTCAAGCTGTCAACCACTACAGCCTTAAGTTATTGGTTTCCTCTCTTCATATCTAGAATCGTGGATTTTGATTTCGACATAAAGATAGCGTTGTATACTGTAACGTTGCTTACTGGTGCCTACATTGGTATTGCGTTTGTCTTCACACGAAGAAATTATCAGTTGTTCAAGAAAAAATATTTCCCAGCAAAGAATAAGCCGCCAGTTAACGAAATTCCGCTGGATAGACTATAGGAGTATAGAATCTGTAATCACGTGCATTTGCAAAAAAAATAATGTCTTGTATCCAATGTAAAAACGCTTATAGTACAACACTATCAATTTAAAATGTATGTACACAATGTGTTTAAGATCATTGTAGTATAATAAAGTAAATAAAACGCCTTGTATGTGTCTTTCAGTCTCCTGCGGAGGATGAGATGGGCGTAAGTACCCTAACAGTCCCCAATCCTCCCCTGGGAAATCTCAGCATGGAGATATTTGGTGCAACGATTCAATCATCAATATAAAATACGATGATGAATTCACACTGGTATCACATTTCATTTGGGAATCAAGCCAAAATCCTAGATCTTTAGCTTCACTGGACGCTGTGACATAAGAATCACCAATACGCAAAGTATCAAAATTGACTTTTTCGAGCTGTTGTCGTGTACCAATAATAAAAAAATCAGTCTTATCGTCGTTAAGTTTGAGTTTATGATTTAGCATCCATGTTTTAATATCATCAATACAATTTTCCATGACAGTAACCGCAGACAGTTGTCCCGACATTGGATCTGGTTGGAACGAAACGTACAGTTGATTGTCATCGGCGAAAGCATGGGCATCAGGTAAGTGACTTTCCAAAATCTGGAATAATTTGGACACGTATAAAACAAACAGACGTGGGCCAAAACACGATCCTTGAGGTACGCCATTTTTTAGTTCAAAACGCTTAGATGTACCACCATTTACAGAGATTACTTGCGAACGGTTAGAAAGATAGGAGATAAACCATTTTAGTACTTGGTCTTGGATGTCAAAACTGGATTTCAGTCGTTCGAGCATTATATGATGGTCGACGGTGTCAAATGCAGCGCTCAGATCCAAAATTACGAGTAAGGTAACATGCTGACGGTTCATGTTCATTAAAATATCATGCTTAACACGTAGTAAGGCCGTCTCCGTACTATTATACTTGCGATAGGCCGATTGTGCCTTTGGATAAAGTTTGTATAAATTCAAGTAATCATTTGTCTGATTAAAGATAATGACTGATATTCACTGGCAGGCAGATTTAACTTTCCATTCAGAATACTCAAACGATCGTCGTTCGACAGCGGCAATTTTAGTAACCAAAATATTTTCTTTAAATAATAATCCAGTACCACCTCGTCGGCGGTTCAAGCGAGGTTCGTCAAAAAACGTGTAGCTTTATGGAGTAGATAGGGTCTTAACAGCAGATTCTTTATCCGTAAACCATGTCTCAGTGAGCGCGACAAGGTCAGGTGTGTGCTCACGTAGAAAGTCAGTAAACTGAGCTGATTTATTGTTCAGAGACTGAGCATTTAAGAGACAAAATTTTACACCATTATTACTAAGCGAAGCGTCTTCTAATGGTTCTTCTGGACTAATGTAGATAAGATTGTGTGGATTACTCCATAATTATTGCTGCCGAAGGCAGCACTCCTAATCTTGACATGAAGGTTTCTCGCTCACTCGACCCAGTCTTTCGCGCCGATCTAAGTATTAGCGAGATCGAGATCTTGTGTCTGTCCAGATGTCGCAATTCTGGGGACGGCGGGGAGTGCGAAAAAAATATTGATTTGCGTGCACATAATTTGCAAGCTTTTTACTCTGGATCTGAAAATGCAAAATATACGAATACTTCCCGAAGAAACCAGGTTAGTATGGCTTTATTTCTTTGTGCTAATATCCATTTATAAGGCGATGAACTGTTTGACGTTTATTCTAGAGGCAAGCAATGTGCTTTTATTTATCGGCGCTTCTTACAGCCCGAAATATCCCATTGTCCGCATGCTCGTTTAGAACATTTTAAAATAATGTCTTAATACAAAAGAGACAAGATGTACTTAAGAGCTCTGAGGTACTGAAACAATATGATTTCATGAATTTACGGGCAGTTTTAATAATAGCCCATCCGATCAGATCTATTCGTCAATAATGCCTTATTTATACAAAGAGTCAAAATGTACTTTTATATAGTTTATTTGTTTGTTATGTGCCAAGCCAGGCAAGACGATGAGTTTATATAGTGTTCATTTTCTAGATGTTTATAGTTTAAAAACAAACGCAGAATGTTGTTAAATCATGAGGCTTACTGTAATAAGATTCCTAGAGCAACCCAGTGTGGATTGTTGTCTGGACATATTGTCTATTGACTTATATTACCAGCAATTACAATTTACATGTAATAGTATGCATGTCAACTGACTTTTGTATAAGTCCTCTGAGATATGTCCATTGTTAGCATATTAAAGATGAAATAATCCTACCGGCCTATATTCATATATTTATCTGGCTCAGGGTTGGTAACTTGGCCTTTTTGCGGCCAAATAACTCGATTTTGGCTTTTTTATTTCTTGCTTGGCCTTGAAAAAAATGTTTGGCCTTTTGGCTCTATTTTGGCTTTTTTTTATCAAGTGACAGGAATTTTCACTATTCTTTAGTATAATTTATTATGAAGGAATGTTAAACTATAAAGCAACATGTAAGAATGTAAGAATTGTGTACCGTTGACATAGGATAAACTAATTTTATTGACACTCAATCAGATCTTAGGAAATTCAACCAATCATAAAGCTGAAAAACTAACCAATGACAACATTGTAGCTTTTCATGTAAAAGTTGGAAACATTTAATTAAAAAAAGAATTTAAAATATGTTGCAAGCTTGCAGCCAATATTATTTTGTATAATTTGAATTTTTTCATCTATCAACAACTACACTTAACCCAAGAGATAACCTGACCAATGTAAGTCGAAAATATTGATAAGATCTGGCTCTTTTTTGGCTTTTTTCAAAAAAATGAAATTTGGCCTAATTTGGCCTAATTTGGCCTTTTTTAAAAGCTCATTTGGCTTTGTGCATGCGCAAAAGCCTACCAACCCTGATCTGGCTGTGTTACTACATTTCAGAGTATATTGTATTTTTCGATAATGCTCACAATTTCTTTCTTATTAACATAGTTTTGCAGTTCTGACTGAGTACAGTCTTAATCATTACAATGAATGGTGTCATTTGAAGCTGACATATTAGTCGGTTGTTCTGTGATATGGGCAGCCTTGAAAGTGGCGTTAAAACAATTGGAACAAATCCCGACTTAGTACTTTTATATAAACATTGTACAGTATTCAGTGATAAGCTAGCTATGGCAACTAGCCATGCAATGCTAATAAACCTGCATCTATTTGAATAATGCAAATCATTAAAAACTTGCACAGCATGACCTGTTGCTATATGCCATATATGGGTCCTACTAAAGAATGCCCGGGAATGCCCGGGAACGCCCGGGGAGATTCGTTGAATGCCCGGGAATGCCCGGGAGTTGGGAAAGAATGCCCGGGGAAAATTACGTTCATAATTACGTTAGTTTATACTAATAAAATCACTTATTTTATGAAAGATTAAATAATTCTTGTAATATATGGCATTGCAGAAACTATTCACAGAATGCCTGGGGAAAATTACGTACCGCTAATGTCTTTTTCAAATCTACTCAGAATATATCAGTATCAGTGAAATATATTTTCGGTAGTGTAAAAAGATTTTTCTTCATCACATTATCACCACAACTTATTTATTTGGCTTTGTAATGCTAAATAATAATGAAGAAACATCTTTTTACACTACCGAAAATATATTTCACTGATAGTGATATATTCTGAGTAGATTTG
>CACRXK020001184.1:0-56679 GCA_902702795.2 Paramuricea clavata | reverse complement strand
TAAGGGGCGGACCATTTGACTTTTGAGGGGGGGGTGGAAGATTTCGAAAAAAAATTTCCTGCAACCCAAGGAGAAAGAAAAAAAAAATCATGCAGCACACAATCCAGAAAAAAAATATCATGCAAAAGAGAGCGCTCAAAAAAAAATTTTCTACATGTAACTCTACAGATGCTCTTCACTTCAGTATTGTGTCCACAGGCTTGCAAGATTTTGCATTTTTGAGCAGGCACATTTGCTTAAAAGAACACGGGGTGAACAGTGGATAACATCACAGGGATTCTACCGCTTTTGGAGCCTCTGACATACGATAGCCAGTGGTGTTCCCTGGCAAAATTGTTGCCCTCCCCCTGAGAAAATCTTGGCTTAAGATAATTATCCATGGCTGAAAACGCAGGAAATAGCATTTCCGAGGTTCAAATCTTAAAATTTTCTCGGGGGAGCATGCCCCCGAACCCCCCAAGGTTACAGGTCATTCATTTACTGTACCCTCCCCCATTTTCGAGTACTCTACTCTATCCCTGCATGTTTTAGGTTTTGGTGCAGTTATACATTCTTTGTAAGTAAACTTGCACGCTTTAGTGTGGGGAACATTAAGACATAACCATATATAAAATAAAGCACAGTGAAAATTCCTTGGCCCCTCTTGGGATTCAGTTCTCGACCTCCTCTGACTGAAAACCCCTGCTACGTCTCCGATGATAGCTATATGAAAGCCTAAAGTTACTGTAAGCCGTTATTATAAGAGGCAAAAAAAATATCCTGCGGCCAAATATATTGGGAAAAAAATATCTTGCGCTGCACTTTTACAGGAAAAAAATATCTGTCTCGTTCGCCTGGGCGGAAAAAAAATTCTTGCACAGACTGAATCTTCCACCTCCCCCCTCAAAAATCAAATGGTGCGCCCCTAAACAAAGTGGTTTTCATGAGAGAATTGCTTAATTTTATTCGATGAAATAATTTTATATATTTAAATGAATTAATTCGATGAAATAATTTTATATCAAACTCAAAATTTATCGATAAAAGGCAGTTTTAGCTTTATGTGCATGTTAAATCGTTTTGCGAAGCGAACTTTTTACATTAAAGACAAAAAGTGAAGCTTTATATTACGCATAATAACATATACCTATATCATATGCATTTGAGAAATTGATATTTAGTAAACTAAAAGTGATACTTTTTTGTTTCAAGTTTAAAAATATAAAAAAACATACCGGGTGAGGCAAAAAAATGTACGACTGTTTGAATTGCTGCAAAATCAAAACTAAAATTGCAATGACACTTCACAAGTTTATTGGCATTCAGCGATATCCAACTTAAGTTTTGATTTATGCCATGCACATTTCCATGCAATATTGTCAAAGATACATTAATTTAATTAAACAGGAATAAGCATTTTTGGAACTGACGAAATTAGCTAAAAATGGCTTATTAAATATTTAAGGGAAGCCTCACATATCGATTTTTTCCACGAGAAACGTCATATGTTCGTTTGGGGGTGGGGGGCTTGGCAGCTGTGACGTTTCTCTGTAAACATCATGGAAAAATTCGATAGTTTTTATCTTTGCAGAATATAAAAAAGAAAACAATTTGATACAAACAGCAGTCTATATATTCGTAATCCATACCTGTTCTATACCTATACATTTATATTATTACACCTTCCTTGCATTGAAAACACTCAAATTAAAAAAAAAAAAAAAAAACGCGCTAAAATTATCAATATTTCATGCAAAAAAAGTTGTTTTGAGAAACGTTGGAAATTTTGGAGTTCATCTTATATTAATAAAAAAGAGTATGTCAGCAGAAGATGACATATTCCTCGCGGAAGCATCGCCAATAGCCGACCGAAAAAAATAGTAGAAAATTACCTTGTGTGTACTATAAGAACAAAATATCGATAACTATGTGTGACGTTTCTAAGGGGGGGTGGGGGGGGGGTCTCCAGAGAAACGAACATATGACGTTTCTCGTGGACAAAATCGATATGCGAGGCTTCCCTTAGTATATACAACATGCAATAACATGTATTAAGACGCATTATACTTTATTGTCAGTACGAATTCACGCTTGTGGTTCAAAAACAATCGTCTATATTCATCAGTAAATGCATGTCCCCCAGCACGAATGCAACGCCTTGCCCGTGAAATCATACAATCGAAAGAATTTTGGATCACTTGCTGTTTCAAGTTGCGGTATGCTGTAACAATCTCTTCACGAAGCTCTCTCAAATTGTGCTTCAGAACCAGGGTTATTTGAATCGCACATAGGCTTGTCCCAATCAACTGGAAGTACTCTCTCGTGTCGAGATTTCTTTAAACAAATTGTGGACCCAGAACAACTGACCTCGTCAAACCAATCCACTTATTGAAACAATAATCGCGAGAAAATGGTAAAGGTTATTCAATAGATGATTCCACTTATTACGTTTTCGTAGCGCTTTGCATTGTGGTTATAGTGGTATCACTGATATTCAAGATGCCTTATTTTTGTCCTGACCTGTGCAAGAACTTTTAAAAATACTAGGGTCAGGTGCACGATAGCCAACAGCAAAATATTTACGAAAACATTCAATATTTTCATTCGAGGCCGCTATCTTTATCAGTGATACCACTATAACCACAATGCAAAACGCTACGAAAACGTAATAAGGGGAATCATCTATTGGTTTTAATAGGGCCTTTTCAGCTAATTCTCGGCGGTTCCAAAAATGTTTGCTTAAGTTTAAACACAGTTATATCAGTCAATATTGCATGAAGAGGTACAAGACATATATCAAAATTTAAGTTAAACATCGTGGAATATACGGTGACTTATTTAAGTGTAATAGCTCTTTAAGTTATAGTAAATCAAACTGTCGTACTTTTTTTTGCCCCACCCGGTATATGATTATTAAAATATAATCATAAAAGACACACTAACGCCCGTATTCTGAAAGCTCACTCACACTCAATAAGTGGAAGTTCAATCTGAGCCACTCTCGAGGGTCATTGTTATTTTTTGAATAGCTGGAGGGTTAGTGTCGTACCTTACTATGCGACTACTCACCGTCCAGCTATTCAAAAACAGCATTAACACTCAATAGAAGCTCAGATTGAACCTCCACACTCTAAAAACACTCTGGTTAAATTTGGGTTAATTCAACCAGGATGTGGTTAAAAATCCACCTACACAATCCTGGTTAAAAAAATTAAACCATTTTCCTGGTTAAAAGTCCAAAGAAGTATGGCAAGATTTTTGTTGAATCAATAATTTTTAACCAGGAAATCAGTTAATTTAACCAGGAATGTGCTAGGTAGTTTATTGATCCAGTTCCTGGTTGAATTTAACCAGAGTGTTTTTAGAGTGCACTCATTGAGTGCGAGTGAGCGTTTAGAATACCGACGTAAAACAATGGACTACACTATTGTGGGAAAAATAGCGAAGTATTGTCCAAGTACCACCTTTACTGGTATCTGGAATCCGGTTTCCGGTATACAACGATCCAGTACCATTAGGTATCCGACAAAACTGTATCTGGTACAGAGCGGTTTGTGCCGAAATCTGTAGGTATTCTCCTGATACGAGACAAGGAGCCTCTCCCTATTACTTACAGTAAAATCAGGGTAGCTGCACAAGGATTCATCGTCGTCGATCTCGTCGTCTTCCCTAGTCGTATCCTGCTCCACGTCTTCCTTAATTCCTCTATAAAAAGAAATTAATCCAACAGTTGATTCCCCATTACGTAGTTGCAAGATTCACGTGGGAAGACTACAGTAGCCTGAGTATCAGGCCGTGCTTTCCCTTCCTTAAATGCGGGTGGATGGCCTGGCCGCAAGCAAAACGCCCAAAATCTGGCTCTTCATCTGATTGGTCCATCAGACAAAATAATTAACCTGTGCTTTTGATTGATTAGTGCTAACTAGATTATATTATACAAGGTGTATAAAAAAAATGTACACCCTTTCAAATTCAAATTAATCGTAATCTATCGTAGTGATTTGACAGCCGTATAATTTCTCGAATTAATGAATGCGTGAAAATACAAGGTCTTCTGCACATGAGAATTTAGGATAACTTCTATTTGTATGAACAAATACACAACTCAAAGAAAAGTGTTTAAATTAAGCATTATTCAAGTCTGCATAAGATATACAATGGGTCAGCTTACTGCAGAGCAATAAATATTTAAAAGGTTATGGCTAATTTGAAAGTGTGTACATTTTTTGATACACCCTGTATAACATCTCGTATAAAACCAATCACTAAAAATACTATTCGTATCGTAGTTGTAGTTCATTAAACTGTAATTTTTATACTGAGTCCGATGGAATTAAATTCAAATGCACAAGTGGTGCGAAGAAAAACATTTAACCAGGATATTTTTAGGGTTAACCAAGAGAATTTTAAGCGGAGTGTTTTCTGAGTGCACACGGGGAAGCGTATAATACCTTTTCAAGGCTGGAAGTGGAAATGGATGTTTTTTGATTTTGGAGGAAAGACGTCTAGAATTCCTGGTTTTCTGTAAACGAAAGAATAGTACAGTATAAGAGAATCAGTAAAAAATGAGAACCTGGTCTCATTAATACGCGTAGTGAAAAAACAGTATATGGAAATGTATACATATGGGAATGTGCGTGTTCTAACTCGTAGTTTCAAGGTTATTAAATGAGCGGCATTCAGAAAACTTGTGCTACATGTATGTACTTAAGCTATTTCTACTAGAAAGACCTTGGGAATCAGGTTGTAATAAGAGACCACTACTGCTACCGCTACCATTAAGGGACCATTAACCATTCAGATGCGTACTCATTCTCGTCCCCAGAGCCATTTTCACTCGGCCACTCGTTAAAAATTAGGTTCTGGGTTAGACGACTAAAGGGAGAGATCTGATTGGCTTTTCAGAGAACAGCTATTTCGCAAAAGTGGAGCAGTTTTCGCTAGGCAAAATTATTCTATCAACATATGTCAACACAAATACTTCGTTTCTTCGTAAATACTTCACTGTGAAAATTGTTACGGGTGCTAAAACATCCCAATTCAAGAGCATGCGCTTTAGAAACTACTGCAAGTTTGCTTTCCGTGTGTCCAAGGGGCCAGGGCCTAGGGAGGACGCGCGCGGCCGAGAGGCCCTGGGGACGAGGATGATGCGTACTAAGCCAGTAGCAACCTCGTACCCAGGGCTTCTGAGAGCTACAATCACGGAAGCCTTTTGTACGATGTTGAAGCGGTATTGGAAGACAAATCTGAACCGCTCGAATTAGCGTACCAGTGAAGGGGCATCAGTCGCAGTTGTCAAAGCAAGCGCCTTCACCTCTGAGAACGTGGGTTTGATTCACACTACGAGACCATGTGAAAAGAGTCAGTCAACGCTCTGCCGAAAGTCGTGGGTTTTCGCCGGCCGCTCGGGTTTCCTCCCACAGGGAAAGTTGACAGGGTGGATTAGGATAAACATAGTTAGGAAAATAGTATCATAATTGTTGTAAAGATAATTAGTCTACACAGCTAAAAACGATCAGGTTGTTGCAATATTGATGAAAACAGGATTGAACAATGTTGTGCGGCCCAACATTGTTTACAGTTGTCAACAATATTGAACAATATTGTTGACAACTGTGAACAATGTGGGCCGTACAACATTGTCCAATCCTGTTAAACAGCAGGCCCCTAATTTTTACGCGTGTAGGCTAAGTACATAATACAAGTAACGTCATCTTGATGTAATGCAGTAATCGGAGAGCCCCGTTGGGGAGTGAGCTGAATAATATATCTATGTATATTTATAATATAGCATTTGTAAATTCTGAACGCTGATTGGCTAAGAGCCGTGTTGATATAACCCAATGTCAACACGGAAATTTTTTTCTTTATATTTCTTTGTAAAAAATATTATAAAAAAAAATATTAAAAAAATATAAAACATTTTTTCCGTATTGATATACAGTTATATCAACACTCGTGGAAATTGGGAAAACTCGAAATTGTGTGAAAACACTCCGCCTTCGGGCGTCGTGTTTCCACACAATTTCTCGTTTTCCAAATTCCCACTCGTGTTGATATAACTGTATATCAACACGGAAAATGTTTTATATTTGTTAAGTATAAGCATAGACGGATTTTCATATTTTTTACTGGGGTGGTGCCAGAAATTTTAGGGGGGTGAGCCGTGAGCAGGTGACTGAAGCAACACAAAGTGTCACCAAACCCCAGTAAGGTCTATATTCTAGGGGTGTAGCACTATAGAGCCGCGAGGGGAGTCTAGAGAGCAGAAAACAAAGTATCCGAGGAAAAATTGAAAAAATCATGATTTCTAGCTTCGAAAAAGTTTTTTGAAGTTGTCATATCAATGGATTTGGCATGTCCGATTGTCTGTTGAGACTTGAGAGAGTTAAAGTTAAATGAACCTGTAAAAGTGTAAACCCAATAGGCCAATACACATGCAATATGCTTTTATTTTTATAAAGTCATTGACATTGTGTCGTTTGAATCCGAGTACAATTTATGATGCAACTCCGATGTAAATAATATTTGGGGCGTAAAGATTAAATCTAGGCAAGTCTATTTCCTAAAAGAATTAAAAACTAAAAATAATGTTCGTAAAAATTCCAAACGTTCCTTGCAAGTAAGCTATTTGCATGGCAAGGCACTGCAAACTCTGTTCAGGGGAGATAATAGAGTTTCAAAACTTTACAATTGGTCCAATAAACCAGTGAATGCAAGCGAGGAGCAATTAGTTTCAGAGTATTGCACCGTCTTTTTCTATTTGAGTGTACTCCTACGTTTATTTTGTATCATCAACACTCTGCACGTTGGAGTGGACTATTTAATTATTTTTTATTATGCCGAATATTAGGGGGGGGGTTGAAATTTTTTTTGGTGGGGTGGACATTTTGTTTGGGGGGGTTATAGCTAATATTGGAGGGGTAGCACCCCCCTGCACCCCCCCACAAAATCCGTCTATGAGTATAAGTACGGCTGAAAATTTGAACTCGCATCTTGTAATAATTTAGAAACAATTACTGGAAGATGGCGGTGCGACTGTGTTAAACATGATAAAAGTTAATGTACTGTCAGCATGTACCTTTTTACATTTAAAATTAGTGGAAACAGGGGTAGGACTGCTGCATTGGGATAACAGCAGGCTTGATGATGACGTCATTGAAATTGTAGATGAACCACTCTAGGAAAAAACGAATACAATATAATAATTTATCACTAAAGAATAGACCAAAGACAACCAAGCATTTAAAATTGTAGTTTTTGAGTAAATTGCGCATAGCATTGGGTCTAAACATGCGTTAGCTCGATTCACTTGACCATTTAGTTTTTCTTCTTTTGATACTATTCTAAAATTCGAACAAGAGTGATAAATGCCAGGCAGTCTCTAAAACAGGTGTCCAAAAATATACTTCCAGGGATATTCCATGTGAGAAGAAAATTACAAATTTTGAAACCACAGGGCTCGAATTAGGAAAAAATATGGTTTGACAAACTACAGTAGTGTATTCTCTTTTGGGCACGTCAGATAAATTGTGAATTGCAATTTCTGTTTATGAAAGCCATCATCTTAACATCAATTTGTTTCAATTCTCAAGGATAATAACATAAGAGGTTCAAGATTTAATATTGTACATTTCGGATAGTTTGATTGAAGAAAGAGCATGAGGATGGACACTCAAACTGTCCGAAACGTTTAGCGCTGTATGGGAAAATATCAAACCAAGGTCTTGATATTTTGAGAAAGTATGAAGACAAAAACTGTGAATAATTTGCGGTCCAGGGGTATTCTCAACGGCTTTGTCATTCTCAACACAACGTTAAACTAAGCATTGTCTTTCAAGTAAGGCAAAAAAAAACATGTGGGTTTCCGGTTTCCTCTTGTAAAAACTTAGGTAGGGTAGGTCGGTTTTAACTTTTTTTTTAAACTTTTTTTACATTTTCCTAACAACCGGACGTCATTTTGTTTAGTCGGTGCTTCCATATCCAAACATAAATTTCCCTAATATTGCCTCAAAATTTCATTTTCCATAAACGTTTTCCTCTAAGTGGAAACACTTACAAGCGTGATCCAATAAAAAAGTTTAGGGTCGGGATTTTGACTAAGTAGGGTCGGGAAACCGGAAACCCACATATATTTTTTTGGCCTAACGCAGCAGGACCGTCGAGAGAATTTGTGGGGCCCGGGGCAAATCCTCTCTGGCGGCCCCTTGACATCATTATTTTTAAGCTAGGCCGAAGTCAGTTACCCAACTAGACCTTAGCTAGAGTGACTGCATGTAGAGCTATTGTAAGGGGCCCAATTTAAGGGGGTCAATTTCAAAAATGCTCTGCCCAATTTAAAGCCTGAACATACTATATTTTATGCTTTCGCTCTCAAGTTGGGGCCCTATTAAGGTGGGGCCCCGGGGCAATCCCCCCCCCCCCTCCCTCTTGGCGGCCCTGCACACGAGGCGTTTACTTAGTCGAAATTGCAGCAAAGATTGCATCGCTTTAACCGAACTTAGCCATTTTTAAGGTTATATGAAACATTATCACAGTAATCAAATTGCTTAGGCCCCGAATTTTTTTAGCTGAAATTCAGACCGCGTCTTGAACTCTCTTGTAACTATATCTGCAAACACGGCCACAAATGCTGTATACACTAATTACTGTAAGAGTAATAATAGAACTGAGCTAGAAAACGTTGCAAAACGTCTCTGGAATGACACTTCAAATTAATTAATTTTACCTTGTCATCACGTTTTCTTTTGCAATGATTCGGATATTTAGAGTTATATTTGCCAGCCCTAATTATACAAAAAATAAATAAACGTAGACTTTTTGTTATACTGTAACGGCGTTTCGCGACGCCGTTTGAGCATTATTTCATCACAGTTGCCTTTTCTAGCGGCCAGAAAGGCCCCAAAGATCTTCATAGTTTGGAATGGGGTATTATCTTCCCTTTTTAAATTGGGCCACCACCCTTTTACCAATGTCCCCCTGTTTTCAAAACTATACGACAACTGTTTCAGAGCTGTTCCTGGCTAGGTCTAATAAATGTATATAAATTTTCACTCGATAATTTCCATCTACAATACCCTTCAACAAAAATTCAAACGAGTAAGATGCCAATTATTTTGGCTAACTGTATGTAGTATCGAAAAAAACTTCCATCATCAAGAAATTCGGTCTTGATTTTCTACAATTTGAATAAACGTCTTAGGGGCTGTTTACATGAGCCCGGTTTGCAGGGCTGGCTCGCTTAAACGGGGCGCCCGGCTTCATAGTAATTTCCAACACAAAGCAATTTTACTTTACATGACAAACCGGGCCAGCCCGTTTAGCTGGGATCCCACTTGACTCAAACGGGGCGCCCGGTCAGCCGGGATGAAATTTCTCCATGTAAAGTATCCAGCCCGGGCAACCGGGCTAGAACAAAAACTTCATTTAAAACAAAAATAAAAGACAGAATTTACAGAAACTGATATTTTTCTTGACAAACTTTTATTTCTTCCATTAATCTTGCTGACAAAGTAGTTTTAATCGATTAAATTTGCCAATAAAGCACAAATTCGACTTCCGTGACAGACGTTACACTGTTAACTCGTAAACAAGTTTTTCCCGCCAATTTTCGTCAGCATGCATATCAGCCCGGCAAACGTCTCATCCCGGCTAGCCGGGCTCATGTAAACAGCCCCTTACTCAGTAATTATTATCACAGGATTTTTGGTCATCCCTCTTTTTTAAACCAACCCACCCCTATTCAGTAATCTCTCATTATTACAACAAATGTTTCATTTCCCTTTTTGTTCTTGAGATGGTCCCCCCCCCCCTGAAGAAGGGGGTTCGAGCTATGTAGTTTGAAGTAGCAAAATACAGTGTTAATAAGATCTTTAACAATCTATAAGGGACATTAATTATTTACAATTTAATTTTTCAAACTACAAACTAATCTAGGTATATAAAAATACAATGAAAATAACGTCAAATACATGCACTCTAGTTAAATTTTAAGAACGAATCCTTATTCTCGTTAAAAAGGAGGAATTAGAGCAGATTTCGGACATTCAATTCGTAAAAATATTTATCAAGCAAAATTTTAAAACGACCGTTTGAAAATTGCTAATTGGCCTTAGTTAAGTCATCTGGTAAATTATATTATATGTGGCGCCTCCAGCAAATTAATTCCTATGATTAATATACTTGACTTACAAATTATAAGGTTTGGAATTTCATGCAGTACCTGTTTGCTAGTGCAACTGGCTTGCTGCCATAAACCATTTCCTTTGCGATTTCTGCCTTCTTTTCCTTTTGCTATAAAATTATGTTGAAAAATTAGAAAATTATTGAACAATGCAATGACCAATACCATTTTCATGCATGGCCGTTGTATCTCGCACCGTGATTTTCCTACAGTTGCATTATAAAGGAAATTGAAATAACTAGCAAGTGACATTTTTAGCAAGTAACAAAGTTAAATTTTCCTGTGTGCTGATTGGACAAAACGTATCACGTGCCAGTCCACAAAATGTCATGTTCATTGCATCATGCTTTGGTAACAATGAAACAATTATTGAGCGGTCAATGATAAAACTGGAACGGAGGCGCGAGCTGTTCGCCAAAGACCCTGGTAGACGCTGGTCACGAGATCTGCTAAAATCTAGCAGATTTTTAATTAGCAATCCAAGATCAGGTCAATAAACATTTGATATCTGGATTATTTTGATAGTTTAATTTATAATTTGCATTTTGTATCATTGTCGTAAAGAAAACCAAGATAGTTAATTAGAAATCTGCTAGATTTTAGCAGATCACGTGACCAGCGTCTACCAGGGTCTTTGCTCCCCAAAAGGAAATGCCCTGGGTAAGAGGTTGCTGTTCGCCCCAACCGACAAATTCAAAGTTTTTTCAGGGGAGTTTCAACATGTTTGTTGGTCGGTTTGTAAGTGTTCAGAAGAAGATATTATATTATTATATAATTATACTATTGCACAAAAACGAGCACAAAGTCAGTATAGAATAAAATATATGGTTAATGCTATATAAGAAAACACTTATTTTCTGAGATCTCGGGAAAACAGCGTGTTTCGTGGCCGTTCGTTATCATGTGTAAAAATGATAATATTTATATACCTTTCCTAATTTTAACAAACTTTTTTCTCTTTTTCGGTTTTCCTGCTGTGTTTTTATCAGGTCCAAATATTTATTTCCATTCACAAAGAAGAAGCCTTCGTTTTCTTCTTGCCATACTTCAATCATTCTCTTCAAATCTTGTTCGACCTAGAAACAATTAAACGGGGATATTAGTGTTGCATAAGGCGCACGGGCGGTAAAAATTAGGGGGGTGGGGGGAGGGGCGGACAAAAATTGCCCGACATGCATTGATGGAAATTGCCCGACATTATCATGGGTTTATTGATAGATGAATAGAAAGTATAAATACAAGGACCAGATCTCCTATACATGACGCGTGGAAATACAGTCAATCTTAAAACGATATAAAATATATACTATAAGATACGTCAAATACTCCTCACTCTACTGCACGTAATTCGAATTTAATTAAACAAATTTCAATCTGTCACTAAGTTTCTCTTACTATACACATTAAATCAAAATACATTATACCGAGGCGAGCAGGCCTAGCCAATTTCCCGACTTTTTTAGTAGAATCTATCCCACTACACACTGATTGTTGGGGGGGGGGGGGTACAGCATCCCCAAGCCCCCTGTCGCGAATGCCTATGGTGGCAGACTTGTAAGTTTTTCACGCGTTCAGTTCTGCGTGTTTCATGCCTGTTGTATCTAATATCTACCTCATGAACAACCAGAAATTGCACAGAAAAATGGGCATATCGCTGACCATTCATTGCATCCAATCGTGGACTCAGTCAAGAATCTTAACGCTTTTAGTTTTGCTATACTGTACTTTGACTTGGTTGTAACATAATACGACTCAAATTATACCTTAAGTTTAAAGTGTTCTTAGTTTAAGCTTGAATCATCAAATAATTTAGTAATTAACCTCATTAATATTCAGTACACGTCCGCATGAATACAACATGCGCATGCTTAGTTAAGATAGCTCATCTGAGGTGTGAATTTGTGGACGCAATTTCCGATCGTGGTTGCACGTGAAAAGTTTGTTTCCCGTTTGACTCTACCAAATGTCACACGTTTTCTCTATGTACATGCAGTGTCGAGGATTAAGCGTACCTGCGTAATTTTCAAAGCAGAATAACGCTCGATTTGACAGTTGCATTGTTCTTTTACAATATAATAAACATCGGCCAGAATCTTCACTGTTTTTCAGTTAGACATACATGTTTCACAGAAATATGAAAGTATAGGCCTTACTTGACTTCTACCCTACATAGTGCACAGTTTAGAACTGACAGAGTTGTCCAGTATAAATACTGTTAGTTTAGTTTGGTTTCTCCTGAAATAATATACGTACTGACCCACTAAAGGTTGAAGTATACTGGATTTTACGGAACCTCCAACGTAATCATTCATAATTACAGTACTGATATTGAATAGGTATCTACAGTATGGTAGAAATACATACAATAGAATCATTCAGTTTATTTCAGTTTAACTCAGTCAACGAAGCTCCCCTAAATCCTTGATGATTACCTTAGGCAGACCTTTTTCTACGGCATTTTTCATTTTCAGTTCTTTAAGTAAAGCCCCACCTCGATTGGTGAACAGTCTGGCAGGATCATTTTCTTTATTCTTAAAAAAAAGAAAAAACACATTATTTTCACCCTCCTCTGGTATTACTTGTATGCATACGATGCACGAAACAGATTTACTCACTCTTTTGAATGACACACCAACTTAATACAATATTACAACTGTCAGAAGTCAAAAAGCGAATAAAAATGTCTTTCGTTTGGGCATGTATTTGCTACGTATTACAATAACGATAAAATTACAATGTTCGTAGCCAATCAGAATCGAGCAATTATTTCATGTATATCAGCAAGTTGTATACAGGGTGCGATAATTCGCGTTAAGTACTAAGTACTCCAAGCCCAACTGCCCAAGGTATTCAATACCGTTATTTAATTGGTATATGCATGTAAGTCTGACATGTCTTGGCATGAAAAACGATTGGACTGATAGCACTATGGCATGTTGAGGTCGATTGTATAGTAGTTTGAATATACTTTACAGAAACCTGTTCTTTATGTACTTTTTGCATAAAGACTAAGTACACCTCGAGTCTTAAGTTTGTTCTAGCGCAAGTACGCGGCAACAATCATTGGCGTACCAGTCAGGTACGATTAAAATGATTATCGCATTCTGGTATATAATTTAAAATTAAATAAATAAGTAAATATTAAATAAATTTAGTATAAAATCATTGAAACATCTTATTCTACGCTCCCATGCACCCTCCAGTAAAAATGAAATTCGAGAACTTCTGTATTGTTTCCAGGAATTTTTTCTAATAAATTCAAGGATCTATGAATGGACCTACAGAATCTTAGTTGTATTATTATCAACACAATTGCCCCCAGAACCAAATTTTCAAATTTGAGGAATTTCCAGGAATTTCAAGGATCGTAGGCCTGCTCACTTTACCTCAAACTCCATCAATCGCCTCCACATCATCTCACGTTTTTCAACTAATTTGAAAATTCCCTTATTGTCTTCGTAGTAACCTCGCAGAACACCAATTTGGTGCTCGTGGAGGTTAAGCGATTCTTCAGTATAGTCCTCTAAAGAAAATTACAAAATCAAGGTAAGCTTATATATGTATAGGTACTGCAGAGCTGTTTAACTGTACATGTCTATTAGGGACTTTTAGCTAGCAGGACGCGACACAATTTTCCGTTTCGTAAACCACCAGGGTCACCGGTAACAATCAGTGACACAATTTGCAGCGTGTGTCACATCCGGTGAATATGAAATGAGATACTCACCACGCAAAACACGAGTTTAAACGCACGTGTTGTTGTGCTAGTATTAGTAGTAATTTTATATCGAGTGTACGTCGACAAACTTTCTAATGCCTTGACGTGAAGATCTTCTTTCCCTAATTCAAATAACGCCTTTTAAAACAGGCGACAGTCGATATCATTGACAGTCGTATAAACACTCGTCAAAGTCCCGAACCGCCGAAGTCCCAGTCTTGTTAACAAATCTAAATCTAAATCTCTTTATTTGCCACAAAATAAATCAATAATTAAATAATGTACAGACATTGGGTGATACAAAAAAAACAAAAAAAACCCACAAACATTACTTGATACAATGGAAGTAAATAAATATTGGAAGTGACGAGGAGGCATCCAGAAGCATAATGGCTTGTACAAGGGATGACTCCTCTTTATATAGATTATTGAACGGACAGCATAAATAGAATAAACCGTAGTAAAAATGAGAAGTAAAGTCTGAGATTACTCATTGAAAAGCCGGTAATTCCAATCCTAAAGCAATTGAAAGATTCTGTATTTTTTATGTCGTCAGGTAAAGAATTCCAAATTTTAGGATCTTGAAAAAGAGCGGTAAACATTAGTGTTACATGCATAGGAACGGTATGAACTTGCATTTCTGGTATTATAGTTATGTATTTGGTAAGAAGTAACGAATAAGTTTTGGAATGATGGTGGAAGTAAATGGTTGTGGTATGAGAACATGAATTTTGCGGTATAAAACACATTTAAATTGTAAATGTCGAGAAGTTTGAGTTCATTAAACAGCGGCGCAGTATGCGCACGAAATTCAGAGTTAGTCAAAATTCGGACAATTCGCCTTTGCAAGACAAATATTCGTTTTAAATTAGTTTTGTAGGTGGAAGACCACGTAGTGTTGCAGTAGGTCAAATAGGGATAGATCGAAGTATAATATAAGAATATTTTAGTTTTTTAGACAGATAAAAACGAGATCTAAATAATATTCCAATTGACTTGGAGATCTTTTTACATACATGACTAATGTGTGATTTCCATGTAAGGTTTTCGTCAATATGAACTCCAAGAAACCTAACAGTTTTCTTTTGCATTAATGGTTTTCCGTAAAAAATAACAGGTATATCAGTACAAAAATTTTTATTCCTTCATTTGAAAATGATATAGTTAGTTTTAGTTATGTTTACTGAGAGTTTATTTGCTTTCATCCAACGGTCAACATTTCTTAATTCGTCATTCAAAACATTGATCAGTGAAATAGGGTCAGTGTGAGAATAGTATATACTGGTGTCGTCTGCGAATAATAATGATTCAGTTATGTTTAAAGCATTCGGGAGGTCGTTGATATAAAGGATAAAAAACAATGGTCCTAATATGGAGCCTTGTGGTACACCACAGGTGATGGTGTTTACCGAAGATGAAACGTTGTTATATTGAACAAATTGCTTTCGATTTTCAAAATAGCTTTTAATCCATTGCAATGCAACTCCACGAATGCCATAACGTTCCAATTTATAATAGAGTATTTGATGATTGATAGTATCGAACGCTTTAGACAAGTCTAAGAAAACACCGGCAGTGACTCCGCCCTCATCAATAGATGAGGTAATCATATTGACCAGGTGAGTAAGCGCTAGATCTGTTGAATGGTTTTTACGAAAACCAAATTGATAACAATACAGAATTTCGTATTTCTGAACAAATTCAGATAAACGAGTATGCATTACTCTTTCGAAAAACTTAGAAAAATTTGATAAGATAGATATAGGTCTATAATTTTTATAAGATTCTGGGTCATCAGCTTTGAAAATAGGAATTACTTTGGCCATTTTTAATTTCTCGGGGAAAACTCCCGTTTCAAGAGATAAATTAATGATGTTCATTAATGGTACAATGATAAATTCAACAGAGTTCTTGATAAGGTGCATAGGAATATTATCGTAGCCAGGTGCTTTTTTAGAGCTGAAAGAGCTACAAATTTCCATTAGTTCTGAGATTGAAGTTGGTCTAAGATATATAGTTTGATCATTAGCAGGACCAACAAAGTTTTGAAAAGCGGAGTTAGTTGTTTGTATCTTACTTGCTAAATTTGGACCAATATTTGTAAAGTAATGACAAAATTCATTGGCAATTTTAACTGGATCAGTGATGGTTCTCCCATTTGAGTTGAAAGAAGACGGCAAAGGCCGCTTGTTGTTCTTTTTATTAATAATTTCATTAATTAGTTTCCAAGTAGCTTTCAGGTCATTTTTTGATTGTTCGAATTTCTCATCGTAGTATGTTCGCGATCTATTCTTTTTCCTAACCGAAGCCAGTAACCCTTTACTAACCCAAGGAGTTCTTGGTTTTTTGGACATGTTTATTTTGATTACTTTTACGGGGGCTTCCCCGTAAATTTTCGAAATGACTATTATACTCAGTTACAAAAGCATCAAAAACAGTGCTAGGATCCTGACCATTCACAACATCTGTCCAGTCAACATGGGCAAGACAAGATCGAAAATTTGAAAGGTTTCCTTCGCTGAAATCACGCGTAACTGATTTCAACTCAGTTTTCTGGGCAATGTATTCATTATTGAAAAAAGCGAAGATTGGAAAATGGTCAGAAAGGTCATTAAGGATATTTCCACTAAGAATATTATGCGGGGAGAAACAATTTGTGAAAATATTGTCAATAAGTGTTGCGGAGTGAGCAGTCACACGAGTTGGTCTTGAAATGAGTGGAATGATCATATGAGAGAACAAAGCGTCCAGAAACTCTTGGGTAGTTGTATGATGTTCATAGTTAAGCAAGTCCAAATTAAAGTCCCCCATTAGATAACAATGCTTATTGTCTTTAGAAATAATTGATAGTATATTATTGAATTCATCCATGAAAACCGAAAGGTTTTGATTAGGAGGCTGGTAAACTGTGCCTACAATAATATTTTTCCCAAGAGGATTAGAAACTTCGATAAACAGAGATTCAATTGCCTCAGGATTGGAAATGGTGCAATTTTTGAGCAGTTTATATTGTAAACAATCTTGTAGATAGATACCAACTCCACCACCAGTCTTATATGTCCGATGGTTTGAGATGAAATCATAGCCAGGAATATTTACAAGATCACAAGTTTTATCGTTTAACCAAGTTTCAGAAACTCCAATGGCAGAAAACGGCTTATTTAACGATGCTATTAACGTTTGGAAGTTATCGAAATTGCCAACCAGACTACGGCTGTTAATATATGCAATAGGGAAAAACTCAGATCAAACTGTTTATCGCTGGTTAAGCCATTGATTTCATCCTCAACCATGTAATTACTATTCGATTGAGAACATGCATAAAAATTTAAATCAGGATCAAGACTCGAATTTATGGGAACACTTTGAACTGTGGCTAAATGTTCGATAGGATTGAAAACTAAGGTTTCTAAGTGATCAAAATCAAAATTTATGCTGCCGCACGACATTTCATATAATGCAGCATGAAAAGATCTATCATCTAAGTGATTAAACGGAAGGTCAATAATTGTACTATCAAAAGCCATTTAAGAAGACAAACAAAAGACTAAGATTACTTAGCTTGTAAGGCTATGAATATCAAAATAGTGCATTAAGATCCTGCAGATTCTTTAGCTTGATAAAACTTTCGTTCTCTGACTTGCGTAGGTAGATCGTCTTGTTTTTTGCGCCAACAAAATTTGAAATGATTTGCCCGCTGATATCTCTTTGCTTCATATAAAAGCTCTTGCAGCCGAGGGGTGAGGTGATCGTAGATTCTAATGCTTGGTTGCAGATCATTTGCATTCTTTCGTGCGGTCATTACGTTCTCTCGTGCTAGGCGTCTGACAAATTTACAAATAATCGCGTTGTTGTTGTTGTTGTTGTTGTTGTTGTTGTTGTTGTTGTTGTTGTTGTTGTTGTTGTTGTTGTTGTTGTTGTTGTTGTTGTTGTTGTTGTTGTCGGGATTTCGCGATGGCACTCGATGGGCGATGTCTATATCTTGTAAAAGGACTTCAGCACCGATTTTACGAAATATTTCGAGACATAGCTTTGAGCTTTGCTCTGCCGTCTCCGTTTGTTGCTGTTGCGGGACGCCAATAATCTTCACATTATATTGATAGCTATATTCCTCAAGCTGTTCGATAGAATTGGCAATCTTTTCACATTTTAATGATATTACATTGACTTCGGATTTAATCTGTTTCAATTCAGTGATCGTATTAGTTTTAAATAAGACAAGCTCGTCATACTTGGCGTTGATAAACTCTACGGACTTATCCTTCTCTTTATCCAACATGCTTGCAGCGTGGCCACTGTGATGAGTCCCTTCTGAATTTACGTTTCTTTGAGAAATGTTTTCAGAAATTTGGTTAATCTTGCTTTGTAGTTTATCAATCTCTAGACGAAGCTCTGTATTTTCCTTTTTAAGCGCTTTAGTAGCTGCCATTGTTGCTATAATATTGATTTATACGGAGCTCTAAAAAGCACGTCCTTACTCTGTCACTGATAAGCACGTCCTATAAAGTTCGTGATAGAGTTGGGCGATATTTCGATATTATCACGATATTTTTACTCATAATTATCGTGTCAAAGGTATAGAAACGTGAGCGAGGATATACCATACTTATCGTTACATCAATGACTACTGTGATATTGTTTCGTATACGCACATAGCTTTTAAGCTTTTTTAAGTTTCTATATAGACGATAATTACGATGACACGACTAAGTATCGCCTAACTCTACTTCATGTTGTTTGTGACTGTTCAGTTCGTGATAACACGTTGGGACGCGCGTTTAAACGCATGTTTCGCGAGTGATGACATTGATTGTTACTGGTGACCCTTGCGGTTACGAAAGGGAAAATTGCGATGACTATTAATACAATGAATTTATGGCAGTGTATAGAGAAGAAATGAATCCTTAGAAGTCCCTCGGGGGTCTTAGACCTTGTCTTCGCTCTGTTTAACATGAAATAAAATATTCTTCTACGTCTTGTGTTTCAACCAGCAAGTTGTATATAATTTAAATAAATAAGTGACGCCTGTGTTTCAACCACGAGTAGTGGTACTGGGCAAATCAGCTTGGTCGAAGTCTTCTCAATTATAACCCCGTCTTAACCCCCTAACATTGTAATAAACTTAATACAACGGATAATGCACGACCGCGTTACCGTCCAACATGCTAAAGGCCCCTATTATACGGGATGTATAAAATAGTGCACAGTTCTAAAATGTCCACTGAACTGAAAATTCCCCAAAATTTGTGACAACTTTACGCTAAGTTAGGAATATTGCCTTGATTAAAAATGGTTTGCGTGCAAAAATGGATAGCCTCCGTGGGAAAAGCGAGGGCTGCGGCGAGGAAACGTCGCCGCCTGCTACGCAGGCTAAAAAATGGAAGGTTTGAAACCCAATTTTAATTGATAGGATGAAAATCCAAAAAGTCCAGGTTTTAGAGGTCGCACGTTGGACATAATGTATCAAACAGTCTGTTACTAATTGGTAGTTCTTTTTGTTTTTATAATGACCTATAACAAGGCTTAAATTTTTAATTTAAGCCTTGTTATTGGTCATTATAAAAAACAGAAAGACTATATTATTAAAATGAGGCTAAGGGAAAGTTCGATACTAAATATACTAATTAGTAGTTCATATATAAAACACGTTCGAAATATGCATTCTATGAATTCAAATTGCGTTTTAAACCTTACATCTTTGTGCGCAAGCCATTCTTAAAGTGGTTTTGAAAAACAGTCCACCTGTGCTCGAAAATTTATTTTTCAGAATAATTTGGTGATAGAGACACCAGAATATCCCAAGTTACCCAATGCTGATACAACATTGACACAAATTTTCCGCAACTTTTCAGTTGGTGCATGCAGTGCGCAATTTTGCACATTCTCTGCAATATATTGATTAAAATATTGTAATATCCATGGGTGTATATTCTTCTATAATCCCCCCCCTGGGGCGGGGGGAGGAATCAAAGGGTCTTAGGGCCAGGGACGAAATTCAAAGAAGAGTGAAAAAGAAAGGAAGGGAAGGGAAAAGAAAGAGGGAAAAGAAGAGAACAAAGGGAAAAGAAAGGAAAGGGCAAAAGGAAAATGAGTGGGCAAAAGGAAAAGAAGAGAAAGGACAAGGGATGAGAATGAAAAAGAACTGAGAAAACTTGGGGATCAGTCTCATATTATGTCAGCAAGGAGGGGGAGGGGTATAGAAGAAGTATGACTTTTTATGGCAAGAGGAAGGGGAATTGGAACATAATGTCAATATTTAAATCAAATTTTAAAAAAGTGAATATATATTAATGTTTGTGAAACTAAAAACGTTTGTTAAAAAATGAACGTAATTTAGAGAGAGGAGTACTTTTTAATGGGAACATCTCTAGTTAATATATCAATAATCAATTATTTTGTTGTGCTGTTTATCATTGAGATGCAGAAGTTCTAAATAAGCTGAAAAATTTGTTGTCAAAATCAGCATTGTAACATCATTTTTCTACCGTGAATCAAACGTTTTTTCGAAAATAATTCTTTAAATCGTAGGAAAATTACTGGAATAGTAAAGGTGGAGCCCAGACTCCGATGCCGCGCCCAAATTTCTTCAAGATACACGGAAGAAAATCAAAGCTGAAGAGAGGGGGGTGGGGGAAGAAATCAAAGGTCATTGAAGAATATACACCCCTGGTAATATCAGCAGAAACTTACCATCAAATGCAGGGACAAACCCGTTTCTTTCATCTTCACCAAAGTAACATTTATCCCATAACTGCGTAAGCTCTTTTCTAAAAGGGTATAAAATTAAAATCAACAAAAGTCCGCGCGAATCAATCAACCAATTATTTATTTATTATGCTTTGCCAATACAAACACAAGAATATACAAATTATCATTGCAGGGTACACGCTACAGCTTACACGCCAAGCGTTGTCAGGTAATCCCCACGCGTAAAACACAAAGGTTGAGGTAATTAAGGGGATTAAGGCAATACGAATTTGCATAACCAATAGGATCCTAATGGATATAAATGGATATTATTACGGGCGGTCGTGGGCATGTTCAGGCGAAGAGTCAATATTTTCGCTGAGGTCAACAATTTTATCACAAAGTAATCGTTTTATAATTAGCGTAGTAAATTGTAACAAATCATAAGAAAGCTTACCAAGAATATTTGAAGGAAAAACTTTTAGAACAGTCTTAGTTGCAATATATTTTACCATAAAAAATAGATATGCTTTTATCAAATATGCGGTCGTTATATACGTTGCTATGTGTTGCCAGTCATTAATTAGCGATGCTTGGGTGCATGCATATATTAATGTACAAAATATTTGTACACTAATCAGTGGGCGGGTTAGACAAATCGCGCGGGCACGCGGGAAAGAGCGCGCTCAATATCGTAAGATATTGACATCCTAAGACACTGTATGATATCCTAAGATATTAATATCCTGAGATACTGTATAATATCCTGAGATACTGTATAATATCCTAAGATATTGTATGATATTCTAAGATACTGTATGATATCCTAAGATACTGTGTGATATCCTAAGATATTGTATATATCCTAAGATATTGTATGATATCCTAAGATACTGTATGATATCCTAAGATACTGTATGATATCTTCAGATATTGTATGATATCCTAAGATATTGATATCCTGAGACATTGATATCCTTTGATACTGAACGACATCCTAAGATATTGACTTCCTAAGATATTTATGATATTTAATTGGAACCAAACGCGACAGGCTTGGAGTCACTCTAAATAGCTTGGAGCCGAGTTCTCAATAGCTCGGAGCCACTCTAAATAGCTTGGAGCCGAGTTCTCAATAGCTCGGAGCCACTCTAGATAGTTCATAGTCCTGACTATAGTCTTAATAGTCCTGACTATAGTCTTAATAGTCCTGACTATAGTCTTAATAGTCATGACGTCACTATAGTTTAATAGTCAAGACTATAGTCTTAATATTCATGACTATAGCCTTAATATTCATGACTATAGTTTTAATGGTCATGACTATGACTCGTTGTCTATGAGCAAATAGTCAACTCGGCTTCGCCTCGTTGACTATTCGCTCATAGACAACTCGGCCTCGTTGTCTAATTGTTAATTAGTATAAACCTATTAGTAGGCTATTGATAGTGATAGCCTACTAATCAAAAATTCAAAATGGCGGGAAATTCGCGTTTTGCACTTTTGCTGAAGTGTCTGATGATTTTTTTGGACGACTTGTTGAACAATTCTGTACTAAAAAACCCTGAAAAAGCAATAAAAATATGGAATGGCAATTTTTAAGGGTACGAAAATAGACAAAATAACATACACTCAATGAAATTTTAAAATTAAAACTGAATTTTGTAAAACATTTTACGCGAACAAAAACTAAAATATTTGTTTACCGTTAATGGTTTTATAATTTTTTTGTGTATTTTTGTATTGTGTTTGCAGCCTAGTTGTAAATTAATGTTAAAGTTTATACTAAAACAATTAGACAACTCGGCCTCGTTGTCTATGAGCAAATAGTCAACTCGGCTTCGCCTCGTTGACTATTCGCTCATAGACAACTCGGCCTCGTTGTCTAATTGTTAAATAGTCATGACTATAGTCTTAATAGTCATGACTATAACCTTAATGGTCATGACTATAGTCTTAATAGTCATGAATATAGTCTTAATGGTCATGATTATAGTCTTAATGGTCATGACTATAGTCTTAATGGCCATGACTATAGTCTTGATAGTCATGACTATAGTTATAATAGTCATGACTACACTATTTATGGTCATAACTATAGTCTTTTAGTATAAACCTACTAGTAGGCTATCACATTGATAGTGATAGCCTACTAATAGAAAATTCAAAATGGCGGGAAATTCGCGTTTTGCACTTTTGCCGAAGTGTCTGATGATTTTTTTGGACGACTTGTTGAACAATTCTGTACTAAAAACCCCTGAAAAAGCAATAAAAATATGGAATGGCAATTTTTAAGGGTAAGAAAATAGACAAAATAACATACTCAATGAAATTTTAAAATTAAAACTGAATTTTGTAAAACATTTTACGCGAACAAAAACTTGCAGCCTAGTTGTAAATTAATGTTAAAGTTTATACTAAAACAATTAGACAACTCGGCCTCGTTGTCTATGAGCAAATAGTCAACTCGGCTTCGTTGTCTAATTGTTAAATAGTCATGACTATAGTCTTAATATTCATGACTATAGCCTTAATGGTCATGACTATAGTCTTAATAGTCATGACTATAGTCTTAGTGGTCATGACTATAGTCTTAATAGTAATGACTATAGTCTTAATAGTCATGACTATAGTCTTAAAGGTCATGACTATAGTCTTATTAAAACTATAGTCATGACTATAGTCTTAATAGTCATGACTATTGTTTTAATGGTCATGACTATAGTCTTAATAGTCATGACTATAGTTTTAATGGTCATGACTACAGTCTTAATAGTCATGACTATAGTTTTAATGGTCATGACTATAGTCTTAATAGTCATGACTATAGTCTTAATGGTCATGATTATAGTCTTAATAGTCATGACAATAGTCTTAATGGCCATGACATTAGTCTTAATGGTTATGACTATAGTCTTAATGGTCATGACTATAGTCATAATGGTCATGATTATAGTCTTAATAGTCATGACTATAGTCTTAGTAGTCATGACTATAGTTATAATAGTCATAACTATAGTCTTAATGGTCATAACTATAGTCTTAATGGTCATAACTATAGTCTTAATGGTCATGACTATAGTTTTAATGGTCATGAATATAGTCGTAATGGTCATGACTATAGTCTTAATGGTCATGACTATAGTCTTAATGGCCATGACTATAGTCTTAATGGCCATGACTATAGTCTTAATAGTCATGAATATAGTCTTAATGGTCATGATTATAGTCTTAATAGTCATGACTATAGTCTTAATGGTTATGACTATAGTCTTAATGGTCATGACTATAGTCTTAATAGTGATGACTATAGTTATAATAGCCATGACTATAGTCTTAATGGTCATAACTATAGTCTTATAGTCATGACTATAGTCTTAATAGTCATGACTATAGTCTTAATGGTTATAGCTATAGTCATTAAGACTATAATTATAACCATTAAGACTATCGTCAGGACTATGAACTATCTAGAGTGGCTCCGAGCTATTGAGAACTCGGCTCCGAGCTATTTAGAGTGACTCCAAGCCTGTCGCGTTTGGCTCCAAATATCATACAATATCTTAGGAAGTCAATATCTTAGGATGTCGTTCAGTATCAAAGGATATCAATATCTCAGGATATCAATATCTTAAGATATCATACAATATCTTAAGATATCATACAGTATCTTAGGATATCATACAGTATCTTAGGATATCATACAATATCTTAGGATATAATACAATATCTTAGGATATCAATATCTTAGGATATCATACAGTGTCTAAGGATATCAACATCTTAGGATATCAATATCTTAGGATATCAATATCTTTGGATATTGAGCACGGCAACACATAGCACTGAACATGCCGACGACCGCCCGTAATAATATCCATTTATAGCCATTAGGATCCTATTGGTTATGCAAATTCGTATTGCCTTAATCCCCTTAATTACCTCAACCTTTGTTTTACGCGTGGGGATTACCTGAAAACGCTGCCATCAGAATATTTATGTTTCTACCGCATTTGTTTGGGAATAATGCTATAAACGTGAGAAATAAAGGAGTTATCGGGACAACCGGGACAAAAAGTCCTGCAGGGACACATTAGTAAAATAGTAAGCGGTTAATTAAAACGGAATTCAATAGGCAATTCCAGCTTTTAGTTCATGCGTGCAGGGGACGATGGGAAGTAAGGTATCACATTGCTGATTATGCTGAAAAAATAAAAATGGTGGCCGTGTAAACACGGACTGATAGCTTATACTTGTAAATATTGAAATATTTCGGTTGCTTCGTTGGTTTTTATTGAAATGTTTCAGCATAATTAGCAATATGATACCTTACTTCCCATCATCCCCTGCAGGCATAAACTAAAAGCTGGTATTGCCTATTATGGTTTACGCTTGTTTAAAAACACCATAAGCGTGTGTAATCGATATGAAATGATATGCTGATGATGTCATGGGTGGAGCTCTAGTGCTCCACCCGTCCCAGAACCCCTCTTCCCTATACTACTCAGTTTGCATCCAAGAAAACCCTCCGCGGAATGGGAACGGAAACGAAAGATACATATAGTGCTAAAGTCGTTAGTTACAACGTAGTTTTCGTTGATATTTCGTCTTTACATTTTAAAATATGTTTCCTTAACCACACTTGCGCCTAAATACGGAATGGCACCTTTCACTTTATTTATATAGTTAAAGTTGATTTTTTATGAAATAAACTGTTCCCAACCCCTTCTCTAACCCTAACCATTTGATTGAGAATTAAAAGAAAGTCGGAAAAAAAGTTTAAAAAATCGGACCTATATACTTTCGAAAACAAATAGATCCAGACTTCGTTTAGCTTCACACGTACGCAAACGCCTTTGCTGATTACGCTTTCAACAAACTTGTTGAATACATTCGAAAAATACATTTTTATAGTAATATACGTTTTTATAGTAATATACAATAAAATGGAAGGTGCCATTCCGGAATTTACGCGCTAGTTTAAACCACAGACGACGCCATATTGTTTTGGTCGTGTTTCCACATTTGGTACTCGTATTTCCACAGCGACGTCATAACGTTGATAACAGCTGGGAAATTTGTTGTGCATGCGCCAGATTTCCATTGAAACTTGAAGATTTCCTCGAAGAAATCAGTTACAAGATGTTCGTGGTTGTTGTATATTTTTGAATGCCTGTTTAATCTTTATAATTTTTTTGCTTGAGACAAGGACAAAGTAAAATGTACTCTACGTTTCCAGTGTGTAGAATATCTCGTTTGAACAGCAATAGAATATTATAATCCTGACACAAACAAGAAGACATTTGACACGCTATTAAATCTGCAGTCATGCCTGAGCAGGGTTGGATAAAAGAACATTTTTTCAGAAAGAAAATGTTCTTTATTCTTTTATTAATAAAAGAACATTTTAAATAATAAAAGAACATTTTCGGCTTTAAGAAAAATACGATGACGTCATGATAAAAATATGATGACGTCATAATAAAAAATACGATGATGTCAAAGAAGATAGGATGACGAAGAAGGAGTGTTTGTAACAATCCAGTTTAGATAATTTCGTATATAGTGTGTAATCGTGATTACACATTGTTTTTCAGTATATGTCTATATTCCAGTACTTCGCGGAGTTGATGATCTCGACGAAGTACTAGAATATAAACATATAAAATTGTTAGTGACAATTTAAGAATTTTGAAAATTCTTGATTTTCAAACTAATAGAACATAAAAAATTAAAAATAATAAAAGAAAATAAAAGAACAAATTTGGCGAAAAAAAAATATGTTCTTTTATTATAAAAGAACATAAAAGAACAAATAGTAAAAGAACAAATGCCAACCCTGTGCCTGAGGTATAAAAGCCAATCGTCGCGAGCTTGATAGCCTTGTCAAACGCAAAACAAGTACAAATTTGGGTTCAAACAGAAAGGAGTTCAATGTTAATACAACTAACATATATTCTATACAAATATGGGTGGTTTAAAGGAGATTGGCAACAAAAATTGCTTCATCTATCTTATTGCTTCATCTGAAAGAGCATGAAAAAATAAGCCGATTGGCCGTTTAATGCTCTATTCTATCTCATCTAGTTCCGAAGTTATACGCAAAAATGTGAAAATATAAATTGCTGATTCAGCACAACGTGTGACGTCATTAGCTGGGTAAGTATGTTTATTGAATACTACACTGAAACATAGCTCAGTTATTATGGGCCCAAATCAAATAAAATTTTGCATACTGATTGTACATGATGAGACGCATGGAAAACCACTTCTAATTTTGTTGCCAAGGTAACAATGTCGTTTCCAGGCCCCTTGCGCCAATTTTATGAAACAGCTTTATTCAAGGTACTGATAAGAATAAAATAATATCAGAAGTATGTGTATGATACCTATGCATGCCAAAAGTTTACTTGCATAATAATAATTCGAAAATGACATACACATAGATAAATGCAACTAGTTATTCAAAATCAGTGTAAGAGGCCTGGGAACGACTGTGTTGCCTTGACAACGAAATTAGAAGTATTTTCCCATGCATCTCATCATGTACTATCTGTATGCAAAATTTCATTTGATTTGAGCCAATAATAACTCAGCTATGCTTTAGTTTACTATTCAATAAACATACTTACCCAGCTTATGACGTCACAGAATGTGCTGAATCAGCAATTTATATTTTGCACATTTTTGCGTATAACTTCGGAACCAGATGAGATAGAATAGAGCAGTAAACGGCCAATCGGCTTATTTTTTCATGCTCCTTCAGATGAAGCAATAAAATCAATAAAAATTTTTGTTGCCAATACCCTTTAAAATGTTTTCAATTGAATTTTCAAAGCTTTTATCTGTCGCTATGATAATCAAACTGTGAAAATGCGGCAGTTTTGTTGACGCTTGCGAATGTAAAATAACTTCCCGTAAATAGAGCATTTCTACACAAAACTCTCGCTTAGTCTTCTGATGCACTTGTACTTTCGGTTCTACTAGTTAAACAAGGAAAATATTCAAGAAACACTGGTAAATTATCGTTGTAAAAAACATTTCAGTGCTGAGGCAGTACAAGGTCTCAAGGCCAAGGGCAAGGTCAATTAAGTTGTCGATTTCATTACACTTTACAGTACTTCGAATGTTTTCGAACTCTTGCTTCATACAAGAGCAGTAAACGCACGCATTTCAAAGCGAAATTAGACGCAAAGGGGCAATTTTTCAACAAAATTTATTGTTAAATTCTGTTTCCTATGTGCCTTGGGAGCAAAAAAATATGATTTTAAATTCGGAGGAATCGGTAATTTTTTTTGCAATTTGGCCTGGTATTGCACCCTACCTATGTAATGACTGTGCTGTAAAAGTAATCAAATATACTATTTTGAATTTCCCTTCATTGAAAGGATCTACTATTGCGGACTAAACTAAATTTTAATCAGCCATACAAGGCTGCAAACAACAGCCAAGAATTAGCTGGTAGTTTGCAAACTTTAAAAATAATTGGACCTCAAACTTTGATCCCCAAAAGTAAACAAATGGCCAATACTGCGAACATAATCCAAGTTTTGACCACTAGGGGCAATTTTTAGATGTACAAAAACTTGTTTAAATTACATATCAAACAAAGGCAAAACAAAATTTGGTATTAATTTTTTGGAGGAAACGTCAAGTTTTTTTGCTATTCGCGCACGTTTCTACACCCCCTCCCTCAGGATTTTCTCTATCAGAAAACAGTTTTCTGCAGAAACTATGCTTTTTAATCGGGAAAATTTTTGCTTTTCTCAAAAAATACTTTATAAACACGGAAACCTTAAATATTTAAATAATTTTCATACCTTTTTGGGATTGCAAAAAGCAAAATTTGATTCATTATCACACTTTTTAAAATATATGTGACAAAGTTGCTTCGAAATCACTATCACGCAGTAGCATGTTTATTTACCCTCATCCTTTTGACCGAATAAAGTTTATCTTTTTGAAAAGCTATTTGTTTTATAGCTCTTGGTTAGAAGTTTACGTTTATGTCGATTTTGGCACAGCTTAGCACCCATGAGACCAACAAGTCGCGGTAATCCGCGAATGAAAACTGATATTCGAAGAGCACAAAAGCCAACTCCTAGCTATGTAACTTTATCGCCTGAATTTTGAATCAATCCACAATTAAATTGCTGGTAATGTAGATGCTTTCCATACTGGAGATGTTAGTGAAGTTTTTCCAACAATTTAATTTCCTTGATCGCCGTCTTAAAAATGCAAAATCATAAGTTGAAATTTCACTGGTGTTGTTTTTTCAAATTTTCGAATTTTTGTAAAATATCGCGTGCGCCAGCAATTTCTCTGCACAGCGACAACAAATTTCCCAGCTGTTAAACAGGGTGGACTTTCGTCTACGCATGCGCGAGAAACGTAAGCGTGGAGTGCACGTGAGCGCGGGTTAATCGCGTGACTGAATTATAAAAACGAACATCAAATTTGCCAAAACTACTCGTGTTATGAAGTCGATTTCTTGTTTCTTTAGTGTTTCTACGCTCACAATTTTAGGCATTTCCAACTTAGAAGTGTTTGCTTAGGAATAAGAACGTGAAAGTAGAAATAAAAACTTTGTTGCAGCAGTTTAATTTCGCAGTGCAAATATACCTGTTTTTAATATGTATATCCTTTTCGAAGTGAGATATACAAGTGCAAATTGACCTTCTTTAAATTCGTACTTGCCCTATTTTTCACTACATAAAAACTACTTCTATCCATGGAGAAACTATTTGTCTCTAAAAATAAGCTTGAATTTTTGTGGTGATATAGGCTCATTTCTTTGCAAACAATGATTTAGTACTCGGTAGTGTAGTCCTTGTTTATGAACAAGAGTCTAAAATGAATTCAACATCCGTCAACAAAAAGGAGACGCGCTTATTACTACTCTGTAGAGGATAGACAATTAATTTAATTCACTAGGAATTCGTTCTACAATATAAACTAGAAATCGGCCAACAAATTGCCACGAAATACTACAATGAAAATAGGGCCTTTGAACTACCAATTTCACCGAACGGTCAAGTTCCTCTGCAAAGATCGCCCCTTTGCCCAATTTTCCTCGAGTAGATCATCGTGTTTTTAAGCCAAGGATTATGTATACTTTAACATAAAATAATAAAAAAAGTGGTGATAAAGGGTAGATTTTGAATAAAATACGAATATCTGTATACAAGATCTGAGCGTTATTATGAAGCACTCGATACTTTCTCCAACAACATATGGCGCTTATTTTTTTACAAAATTAAAAATATTCACACATTAAAGATATGAAAATGTAGCTTGCATTACAAAGAAATGTTGGCTTACCTAAGTTATACCTTACGTTTAATGTTTAAATCACTTTATTAAACCTTTATAGAGGTAAAAATGGAAAAGGTACAACAGGTTACCCCAATTACTGTACCCCCAACTAAAATAGAAGTTACAATACATACTGATACAAGTTACAAACTATCACATACACATATCTATTATATTATTAAAATGTTAGAGATGTAAAAAATGTTAAAAACAACAATGAATCTTGTTGTGCAACTTGTTGTTCTACACTTTATACATATTGACTTCCAAGTTCTGCAGTCATCAATGTTATAAACAGTTCTTAGGGCGGGACGCCCTATTATAGGGACTATAATACTTGTTCAGTTTACTTTTAAAACCTTGGAATGTCTCTTCTTCTAATGTTAGTTCGAGTGGTAGAATATTCCACAATTTGGCTACTCTAACAAAGTAACTATTTTGGAAAGTGGTAGTTCTACATTTCCTTACAACTAACTGTCTTCGTTTCCCTGTACTGCTGCGTGTACATCTTGCTGCAACGTAAAATGCAGGACAGACGCCTATAGGTAAGATTACCAAACCATTAATGACTTTAAATAAGAAAAGCAGATCCTGCAGTTCTAGCCAGTAGGATACAGGTAAAATATCCAAAGACAATAGTCTTTCTCGGTAAGGCATTTCTGAAAGATGATTAAGATTTAAAATAAACTTAGTCGCCCGTCTCTGCACTTTCTCCATCTCTTGAATGGGGTTGACCTTTTGTGGAGCCCAGAGTTGGCTTGCATAGGAGAAGTGAGATCTTACAAGTGTAAGATAGAGCAAACGTCTTGTTTCACGACATTGAAATGCTACGGTACAACGCTTAAGTAATCCCAACATTTTGTTCCCTTTTTTGCTGACGTTGTACGCATGTTCCGTCCAATCCAGATTTGATGTAATGTGTACTCCAAGATCTTTGATTTTGTTGACCGTAGGTAATACCGAATCATTAATTTGGTAAGAGTGCTCGATTCTATTCACTTTACGGGAGATACGCAGAACCGAGCACTTAGATTCATTAAAATCCAGTAGACAATTTTGAGTTGCACAGCATACCGAGTTAATTTCAGATTGGAAAGAATTCGCATCATGTAAAGAAGCAATGGGTTTGTAACACTTGAGGTCATCGGCGTACATTGCCCCCTTTTCGCAAGTTGAGAGAATATCATTGGAGTAAATCAAGAAAAGAATCGGACCGAGGATGGAACCTTGAGGGACACCCGAGACCACGGAAAGTGACTGCGAGGTTGCTCCTAAAACTGTTACTTGTTGCCGCCTGTTTGATATGTAGGATGACGTCCACGTCGATTAAAGTCAAGTAAAGCCCTTTCAAAGACGCGTACCACATTAAATTACAGGTCACATGGCGGTAGAGAACTCGACGAAGTATTCACGATATTTCATAGCCAGCTTAAACGCCACTGTGTACTATTCCTGTGAATTATGATGCCCAACACACCGGGTAACACAATTTACGACTTTGTTCGGCTGTTCCAAGTACACTTTTAAGATACAAGGTCCGATCATATCATGTTCTTCGAAGCATCTGCTCAAAACAGCACAACATAAATGTCGCCACTCATCTTCTTCGTATGAAAATATAAGTTTTTCTTTCAATTGCTTTGCTTTAAAAACAGTCATTAGGTTGTTGAAGAGTTAGCCTGCAAGTTCCAAAGAAAAAAACCCCGATGCTTTCAAAAACCAGTGAATCACAATGCAAAAAACCAGTGAATCACAATGCAGAAAACTTCAACATCCTTAGAAATTGTAAGCAAAATAACAAAAAGCTAAATTTGCGGGAAAATTAAGCTCACGAGCCCGCACTATTTTTATGCAGCGTCGACAAAAGTCCACCCTGTTCAGCTGTTAACGTTGATATAATTTTTCATACCACAGTAATGTACTTTTTTATACATCCTGCATCCCCAAATACCATAGGCTAATATTAATGTCAAACCTTCATATTTGGCCAGCAATTGAGTTGATATCATGACGATTTCACAGTTTGCTGTTAACCAACAGGAACCACGAATCTTTTAAATAAATAGTAATTGATAATAATGAAAATTAAGAGAAGACAAACCTCAAAGCTAAAATAAATTTTTCCATGTACTTGAGTTTCATCCTTTCGTACTTGTCCACCTCACTCTTCAACTAAAAATTGAAAGTACAGGCCTAAAACAGGCTATAAGCTTCCAGTTGAGGGCAGTTTTGTTTCCCCATATAATGCTTTCGAGAAACCATGTTCCACAAAAGGTTTCCACATTGCAAGGTTCTGCGCGTGAAGTGCAAAACGCCCTCTATTTTTCGTCTTTGGAAGGCCCAGATAAACTGGATATCTCTTTTGAGTATACACTCAACCATGATCTATTAAAAATACAGCATTCTGATTGGCTACTCAACGATGGACCATTACGTAACGGACCACAGTTGAGAAAAAATGATGGTGAAAAACTTTCGTTTCGCAAAGGTTTCGCCGTTTCGGGGCAATTTTGTAGAAAATTATTTTCCCGAAGAATCAAGTAGTAGTTTTTAGTACCAGTACATTGTACCTTATTTACACATAGAAAGTGTAACAAACTGTAATTGTCACGGTTGACGTTTTGTGGGGTGGGTGGGTTTGAAAGAAAACATCAACTTGAGTATGAATGTCGCCCCTAACACACAAAAAACTCCTCTTGATAAATCGTTAGCAACTGTTGCAGTACCTTTTGAATTGCAGAAGGTCTGGAACCAACACAATTTTCTTTAAACGCACACTGATCTTTTTCATTGATTTCTAATTTCACCCACAGGCTTTTCAACTTCTTTAATAGTTCTAAACATTGTTGACGGTCTTCTTCTTGTTGTTTTTCAAGCTAGAAATTTTTTTAAAATTTTACAATGTTAAAATAGCCCTTGAGGTGAAGGTAGACAAATTTGACACTATTACGTAACATTTCAAATACGAAAATCAGGACCCTGCTTGACTCGTCAAGCCGTTTCCGGTAGCCCAGTCTCAAAAAGCGATCACATTTGGTTCTACCAGTAAGGACATTCATCTCCTGAATTGAATTCTCGATGCCCACTCATCATTAGCTGACTGTGTGAAAATCTGGAAGATCTTGTATTTTCTGGGACACCTTATAGTAAATAAATATTCCGAGGCTTACTTTATTTAAATGTTCCTTCAACTGTCGTAAATTTACTTTTGATAAAACAAAAGTCTCTTCTGCTTTGTCGCTTGCAATCTCAGGAAATTTAGTTTCGGTGCTGTCTATCTCCAATTCCTCCCATAATTTTAAGATAGTCTGACGTGCATATTGAAATTGGATTTTCGCCTGGGCCTATATAAGATACAACATAGTGCATGGCTCACACACTGTATACATGTACACTTCCCATCTTGGTCGAAAAAACTTGGTTGAACTGGCAGAAGTGCCAGTCCCAGAAGTGCCAGTCCGTAATATTGGGCGTGTACCTCAGGTATAGGTAAGTACACGGATATCGCGCATCCTCAAAATGTGCTGGGAGTGAATATAGGGGTAGTTTTATAATCTTGTAAACAGTGATGAGGGGTGGAGGTCGAATATTTTCTTAACGTTTCCGAAACAGCCGATTCTGTCATCATGGCAGTGCAATTTAAAAAAAAACTGGAGTAAAGTTCAGTTGCATACATATATTTTCATCCAGGCTGAAAGATGGAAAGCTTGCCAAAATATTATCAAAATTTTAACATATATTATGGTGCTAACGTAAAATTTAATAAATGTAATTATATAATTTCATCTGGTCATTAAACCTTAAAGAAGCTTCAAAAACTCATTAATAATTCATGAGGAAAACACAAAGAGAAATCATAAGCGTGGCGTGTCTTTATATGTGATAAAACACGCTTCAAATTCCAACTTGTATTTTCTCAGCTAATACAAAGTTATTTTGGAAAATTATGTCGCCAATGCTGTGATCTAACTGAGACGTTTTTGAAGCTGTTTAATAAACTCGTAGTTCGTGTTTTATCACATATAAAACACTCCGCTACGTGTGGTGTTTTATGTGATAAAACACTTCTACTCGTTTATTAAACATTACTTATTGCTCTTTATTTCTTGTAAATATATTACATTATATATACCAATTCCTTCTCCATATAGTTGATGTTTGCTTCAATTTCTTTGACTTGAGTGGCGGTAGGCAATTCTCCTATGGACATGTCATGCGGAGGTAGTGCCAATCTTTTGCAAAGCGCTTCTTCCTGTTCACGCAGATTTTTGTACATTTTCATTCTTTCGTGTTTCTCCTAGATAGGCATAGTGAAGGTTGTTTTGTCCTTCAAAAACTCATTAATAATTCATGAGCAAAACACAAAGAAAAATCATAAGCGTGTCGTACATGTATCTTTATATGTTATATAGAGATTTCCCTAAACTTACATAAACTTTAACTTTGATATTCTCGACTTACACAACGTATTTTTTGAAAATTACTTCGCCAATGAACTTACTAGATCGATCGTTTTTGAAGCAATTTAAAACATTCGCAGTGTGTGTTTTATCAGACATAAAGATACTCGGTTTCGCCTTGTATATAGTATCTTTATATCTGATAAAACACTGCTGCTCATGTTTTAAATAGGCTAGCTATAGTACATAACCCTCGACTGATAAGATGGATTCGTTCGAGAATACATCGATGCAACTTACCAAATTCAAAGCATCGAGTTTAGTTCTAAGGCCTTTTTCCTTCTCAATAAGTGACATATTGTCTTTTGCCTATAGTAATGAATTAAAATGTACAGTATAGGTGCAATTTATAAGTATTTTTGATGAATACATCTCATTTCTATATGGACAATCTAAAATTATACAAAACAATATTCGATCATTTGAAGTGTTCTGACGTCACACTTGTCTGCCTGTTGTTATCTGTAACAGGTTAGGTTGTTCAAAGTGCAAAATTTTGCGAGAGAGGAAGGCTAAAATCTTGAACTGTCAGAGCCAGTGCAGGTAGTGCCAATAATATGAACAAGCTTTCGCTGATAGGGATGAAACTACCTGAAAAATATATTAAGGAGAATTTCGACGTTTCGGGCGAAGGACTTTCGTCTGGAGTTGTGAAATTTCACGGCTCTTGACACGAAACGAACGGTCATCGCTCAAAACGTCGAAATTCTCCTTATATTTTCAGGTGGTTGCATCCCTACCAACGAAAGCTTGTTCATGAAAGGCTAGAAGTTGTTCGTGCCAACACATAATTATGCTCTTCCTCAGGATGCAAGACGGCGCTCAATTCTGAAATATCCCCACCCTCGAGAGAAAAAATATCGGTCAAATTCCCGTGTGTGCATGCAGGGGAAAAAAAACGATCAAATGCCCCATTGAGTATTGTATATGCGCGACACCCCCTCACCCACTAACAATGATAGATGCATAAATATTGATGACAGAAGTGAATCTTCCCAATTTGTCGTAATAGCGAATATTGAGCCTTAACCCCTCCCGAATAGATTATTCCAGTTATAGCCTATCTAGACTAAATTTTGATCTAGGCAGGAAGAACAAAAGCCATCAGCTACAAAGAGCATGTTAAAATTAGAAAAATTGCAAAGTTTGGCCGTGAAATGTTGTAAAATGCGGATAATATAGCCCTGCGCGAAATTTGCAAATTTTGTATTAATTACTATTTAAGGCTGATTTCCACTGTTGCGTTTTTCATACGTACGTATACGCACGTAAAACTTTAAATCCGTTTAAATGTTAATTATGAAATAACCAAATAAATAAAGCAAAAGAATTTAGTGTTCCGCAAATTTTAGTATGCAATTGTTAACTTATTTGTAAAATATTTAAAAAATAGAAGGACTCAAAGTTTTACGTGCGTACGAAAAACGCAACAGTGGAAATCAGCCTTAGTATTACGCACGGGAAAATGCACCACTTTCGGACCAAATGTGGTGCATTCAGGGCCGTCGCGAACGGGGGGGTGTGGGGGGGTGCTTCACCCCCCCCAATAATTTTCGCAAGTCGGCCCCAGTCGGCAAATTGCTTCGTTACTGTTCGGCAAATTGCGAAATCGGCATTCAGCAAATTGTAAAAGTTAAGAACGAAGGCGATAAATAAAGCGATAAATTTGGGATTTAAAATAATGGTTTGTGTGGCCTTATGTCAAAACCATTTAAATGTATTTCTATTTTCTAGTAATACTATTAGTTTTTATTTGTCGAAAATCGACGGGAGGCTGAAATGTGAAACCCACGTTTCCGCGCATGTAAAATATGTTCTTCGCTCGACTGCTCTTATAGCGGAAGCTCTTTATTAATTATGCGCGGTTCAAAACCCGAAAGAAAAATAATAAAACTTCAGTGTCTTGAATGTAATTCGATTTTTGACGACTATAGAAACTTTATTATTTATTTCACAAGGGAAAACGTATTAACCATAAAAGTTATCTAACATACGGCCCGACGATTACCGTAAGATCGAGGCTCGAGCAAACTTGCCATAAGGGAAACCGAGTGCGAGTAGCACATAAAGACGTACGAGCTAATCCGTTTGAGACTGCAAAGCGCAGTCAAAGCCAAAGAGAATATTTTGAGTCGTCAGAGGCGCAAGATCCTCAAGAAGACTCCACAGGCACATGAGAAGAAGACCAAGAGAAAGACGAGCCATGCCACTGATAAGAACGGACTTGACTTCTTTAGTTCTTTAGCGAAATTACTGTTAACTCGAGGATCAACCCACAGTTTTGAAAGACATACCGCATACAGCGATCGGTATCATCGGTTGCATATGATCATATCCGTTTTACTCGCTTTCAGACGCATAAAATTAAACTCTTGGAAAATCGGGTCGTACAAAAACCCAGTTAACACTATCCGGCACTAAGAGTTTTAAAACTGCTCAAAATACAAAAAATATTATAAATTGTCTATTCGGCGCCTGGGGATAAAAAAGGTCAAATTCATCAAATTGCCATGAAAATATTGAAACAAAATATCAATGCAATCACATGCAGATACTTGGTTACTGAGACTATATGCACACGGTACCGTTTCACAGCGGTTTTCGGGTTTTGGTTGTAATGCGTTAATTTCTGAAACTGAAAGTACCATTTTCACGTACGTTCTATTCACACGAAAACGTATGAAAACGAAGTTAGGAAGCACAAAAACGTTTCAAATATAGTGAAAACGGTGCCAAAAATTCGTTTTCTATGCCTGAAACGTTTGGTCCTATTGGCACTTTGTTATTGTGTAAACAGAAAAGTGGAAGGCGAAAATGAAATTCCGTGTTTGAATTTGGAAACAAAGACTATAAAAAACTAGTGCTTTGTCAGAAAATGTTACGAGAAAAACGATCAATGTGAACAAGGCGCCTAAACGCTAAATTTGAAAACGCCACTACAAAAACGCTCAAAAACGTGACCCGTGTGCACATAGTTTCAGTCTCGATTTAGGACTTATGAAAACACAGTATAAATTATGTTAATTAAATTTAAATTTTTTTCAGCTTTATATGTTTAATATAAGTAAATTAACATAATACTCCTATCTGAAAATAAACGCACGAAAATAAAATAGCGGTGCTCATCACTGAGCTGTGACCCGATTCCTTTTTAGCAACAACCCATGAACAGGCATCCATTTCAAAACAAGAGCCATATTGGTGTCCCTCAGTTACTCATTTACTTCTCATTACCTATATCTAACCTTTACAAACTTTTGAAAAACTCGGCAAATTAAACTAGCGTCACTCGGCAATTTGACCTTCGACACCCCCCCAATCCATATCCCTTCGCAACGGCCCTGGGTGCATTTTCCCCGCGTAAAACAATTTATTAAATGAACATAAAATTTGCAAATTTCGCATGGCTATATATTTTCCGCATTTTACAACATTTCGCGGGCAAACTTTGCAATTTTACTAATTTTAACATGCCCTTTCTAGTTGTGGTGATGGATTTTGTTCTTCTTGCCTAGATCAAAATCTAGACTATTTGGAGAAAATTTACTTGTCAATAGTCCCCGAACACCTACTTCGTATGGAGGAAGCCCAAGAACTTGAGCGAGACTGGATAGTTCATCATCATATCTTTCTGTGTTTTTGATTAATTCTTTCAATAAATTTTCTTCATCTGTCACCATGTCAGACAACAGCTCCTGGATGTAGCTGACGACTGCTTGGATGCGGTCATGTTGTGTGTTCGCACTAATCCCCATCTCTTTCCATATTGACTGTAGTCTTTCTGTAAACTCCGGAGCAATTTTCGTGAATTTCTCAAGAATTAACTGTGTCGAGCAGATCTCGTTGTACACAAGACTAAATTGAAAAATGGGTCGTTCCAGAAAAGATCCACGCTCCCCCCACGGAGGAAATTTCTGCCGTCCGGAGGGGGAGGCCGGGAGAAAAAATGTTTCTCATAATAGTAAGTGTATTAGGACATCCATTGGGTTAACATCCAATTTCCTCCATGGGGGAGGTATGGATGTTTGGAATGACCAATGAGGGGAATTTTGAATATTTTTAGACCCTCAGTTCAAAGCTTCTGCCCGTCCCCCAAAATACTAATTTTCATTACAATAATCAGGGGGAGCTTATAATCGGAATTAAGGGCCTGAGCATCACTGAATATGGTGGCAGGTGTGTTTAAAGCCGGTTTTCCACTAGGCGGAATTTTGCACGCGGAGCGGAATTTTTATTTTTCTTGAGATTTCTCAGGTGGAACTAATTAGAAAAGACAAAGAAAGATTCCGCTCTGCGCGCAAAATTCCGTCTAGTGGAAAACCGGTTTATATTATACACAGGGGGGGGGGGGGTCGGGTTTATACAGTATTCAAAGGTTTACAGTATACAAAATATTAGGTTGTTCATGGTAATTCAACAATGCATATCACAATAACTAAGCTCTTTTGGAAGCTAATTTTAAAACATTTTTGCACTCAACGCGTGCAAAAGTTTGACGTTTCACGTTTGAAATGGCCAAATAAAGAAATATAGCACGTATTTATATCGCATTTCCAGCTACACAAAGTGAAATGTACACTGTAATTTGCTTTTTTATTCATTTATTTGTTTTTTAAATTCGGCACGTGCAAAATTCAACCTTTGGATTGGCCTTGTATTAAATCGACTAGAGTTATTCTAGTCGAATTAGGGGTCACGTCCATATTCATGTTGCCATGCATAACGTCGAATCGACGTTTATAACACTCAAACCCACCCACCTACCCTAAATAACGTCGAGCGTGGCAGTCACATTGTTCAAAATCTTCACAAAATTGTAATTTTGCCACGAGATTATCGAGATAACGTCGAGAGAATTGAGATAAACCCACCCACCCACTCATAACGTCGATTCGACGTTATGCGTGGCAATATGAATATGGACGTGACCCCTTACAAGGTCAAAATCCAGGCACAAAAATAAAAAAATGTTCCTTACTATTCGACGTTCATCTTCTTGGTGTCTTGTTAGCGTTAGCCTTTAATTTCAGGTTTGAAAGCACAGAAGTAATGGTTTGAAAGTTTAATAAACATAGATTCAGAATTCAGAATTCAGATTTTTGCTTTTGAAAACCTGCCTCCAAAACAAGAGGTCATATGACCTTATTTCACGATTCTAATTGGTTAAGAACATACATTGACGCCAACATCTTTTGTGCCAACATGAAGTATTGAAGCAAAAACGAAAACATTCGATCGTTTCAAATCATGGCTTCCTCCGAGCTCAAATGTGTTGCAATAATCGGTAAGTTCTCGACCTATTTGATGAAAATTATTTGGAGATATAAGCAGTTTTCTCTGTAAATAATAAAGGCTATTTGTACAGGGATACATGTACAGTATTTTCGTAGAATATAACGATTGTATACAAATTATCCAAAAACCGGAAGTTATGAATTTGATTCCGCTTGCCAGGACAGTTTGTTGTTCTGACATTGTTTTGACAGTTCTTAAAAAACAACTTCGTTAGTAGGCTTTTATTTCTTAAAAATAACTTGCAGCAGTATCTCTTTGAGCTTTCCTTCTTGCAACCAGTCCAGTTTATGTGAGTAAATACGGAGAACGTTTCAACCTGTGATCCTGATATTAAAGCAAGATCTCCAGTTGCCGCCTCCGCATGCAGGCATCTCACCCGAGGAAAAGTGACGAAAAGTGTTTGGTGAGATGCCTGCCATAAATTGACACAAAAATTTGCACTGTGCATACCGGCTTGCGCATGCAAATTTTGACAAAATCTAACTTAGGGGGAGAAATTTCTTCAGAAATTTTTTTTCAAAACCCTATTTGTGGGCTAAAACCCATAGAGAGGCCTGTGGAGCAGGCTAGATCTCCAGGCCCTCTTGGTTGTACAGTTAAATGCAAAATAATTTCCTCAATAAAAATAACCATATGACAAGATCTCTCTTACTAACAGCCCTTGCAATTCAGTTCAGCATAGATTTTGGTGTGCAAAACCTTGCTGACCCACTTTGAACAGTGGTGTTTTATCATGTTGTGATCATGAACAGCGTGATTATGCAACTTGTCAGACTATGCTTTAAGCATTGCTTTAGCAAGATGAACATTTGAAAACGTACGTTTGTAAACCTCAAGCGAGCATGTGAGCAAAACATGTTCACATTTTGCTACAAACATTATTCATTCCTTATGCAAACATTGTGGTCTCTTGTTCAAAGGTGACACTTGAAATCTTGAAGTTAGAGTAATCAAATGACTTGTGTTAAAGTTGTATAGCGCTTCATATGCAATGCAAATATGGTAAGAAAGTACCATCTGTCACAAGATGTACTACTGTTCAATTGGAATATGATCTGTTTTGTTTGCCATTGATGGTTGTTCATACATGCATGCATGTATGGTTGGAAACTATAGTTAAAAAATTGAAATAATATGAATGATGTCTAACATTTACTCAGTCGACTGACAATATGATGCCATCTGTCTTGTCCCCAGGTACTATAAAAAGATTTCACATACGAGTCATTATATATAAAAGGTTTACATGAAGTAGTGTATCATAACGAACAAGCGCACTACTTCATGTAAACCGAACATGACGTACTACTTCATGTAAACCTTTTATATAGTGCCTCGTATTAATGATACGTATGTAATATTTTATAGCGCCTGGGGACGATGCAGTGATGCCATTATAAAATCTGTATCGGGTAGATTGTTGCATGGATCAAATAATTGGTACCGGTAATTGCATGGTCATTTCTGATTGTGGCACAATTAAATGATTGCTATATAGTATATGGACCACTAAATGGTTAATATACTGGGGCAGAGTGTATTTTGGCATGGTGATAATATGTTGTGCACATAATATTAATTTTTTGATTCGTGGAAGATAATATTCATAATTGTGGAGAATAAACACAGATCTTCAATATAGACATCAATTAATTACAGACTAGCTAGGCCACAACGTCATTTCAATATAGTGTAATATTTATAGAAAAAGACACAAATCATGATGTTTTATGGACCTGGTCATTTCCTGCTGTCGATCCATCTCTACAGTTGTTAATATCCAAGAAATGTTGTATAAAGTCAGGGGAAAATGACAATGAAACAATTGTTCCGTTCATGTATGGCCAACACAACAGATTATGGTATTACTTGTTGACAACAAGTGTTAAAGACACACCAAGTTTACCAAAGGTTGGCCTTTAGTTAATTTCTCTAATTATTGTACATAGTCGATCTTCAAGTGTGACTTCATTGTTAGAATCTTAATTGATTAGTCATTTTGCCCATTTATGATTTAGTTTCCTTGAGTTAGTTTACAGTACTTGTGTACATTTCCCACTGAAGGTTTCCAAGGGCGGAGGAGGGGGGGGGGGGGGGGGGGGGCTTTGTTCCTGTGTTCATTTGAAATGTTTTTCTAATCATTCCCTTGTTTCCAACCAAGATTTTACCATGTTCCCTGAGCTAGCTTACATATTCCCTTGGTTTGTTATATTGCTATGTTACAGCCATTAGGCCGGGTTAGGGTTAATTGTGATTTGGGTCAACAACAAAGAAAAATATAATATATTATATAAAACGTACATACAATTATATATTAACAAAGAACTTCAGATACTGTAACAATATATTTTTATTTGTTCTTGACCTCAAACGCAACCCCATGCATCCCTATGACTGTAACATAACAATATATATATAACCCCTTGTTCCCTATGACTTTTTTGGCGTACAAAATATGCCTTGTTCTCTAACTTGTTTCCTGAAACCCCTGGGAAAGCCTCATCGTTCACGGGTGGATGGAAAGCCCTTGACAAGTTTTACAACCCAATTAATTTAACAAACGTCTCTTTTGTATTAATTTCCCTAAGCGTGCACAGCAGAGAACCAACCAAACTATACTTACATGATTAAGTCTATCAAACACAGGGAAGTTACCAAACCTAAGTAAATCTCAGCCCTCAATCTTGCAGTAAAAATATTGCAGTGTAACCTGGGGTATTATCGCTGCAGTAATTATTGTGGCAAGTTCTTGCAGGATCTTGCAAAGATCCTGCAGGATTTGTTGTCATGATCATGGCAAGATTATATGACAAGATCATGGCATGATCATAACAAGATCGTGGCAAGATCATCGCATGATCTTGGAGGATTTTTGTTGTTGTTGCAAGATCAATTGTCATGATCATGGCAAGATCATGGCAAGATCATGACAAGGTCATCATGACAAGATCATGGCAAGTTCTCGCAGGATATTGCAAATATCTTGCAGGATTTGTACAAGATATTGGCATTTCGGTTTTGATATTTTCACCTGCAGGTGAATATAATCAATGGCTTAATAATACGTTAAATTTGACCAATCAACGTGTAGGATTTGTTATGTTCACTTGTGCAAAAATACTAATGTATGATGTTTGGAAGCGAAGCACAATAGATAAATAGATAAATAAATAAATATAAATGAAAATGGCGTGATCGTGGCAAGATCTTAGGGACTGATCATTATTTAAGGCGGGGGGTGGCGCGGAAGAGAAAAGGGTTGGGTAAACTAAATTTTGAGTAAGTAAAAGGTTGGGTAAATAAAAAACAAAACAACTCAAGGGTTGGGTAATAAAAAATTATTGTCATTTCCAAAGCATGACTCGCTTAAATATTGGAGACTGAAAAGCAATGCATGTTAATAGTCATATGTCAATACAATATGTGAATCAATCAGAGTCACTTTCTTGATCATTTTCCGATTTGTTGGGAGATAAATGGTGTCTCCAAAGAAAGTACATGTGCAGAAAACATGAAACTTTAGACTGCAGAAAATTGCACAAGCAGTTATCAAACTCGTGTCACAGAAGTGGTAAAGGACATGTGTGACATTTGGTATCCTTTTGTAAAGGTTTTGGCCAGGGGTGGGTATTTATTTTTAAATTGATATCTGAGGTTGAGTAATCAAATTTTTGACTTTTTAATGGTTGGGTCAGCAAAATTTTTGCCAGGAAAAACATTTCTCTTCGGTGCCACCCCCTACCATAAATAATGACCAGTCCCTTAGAAGTTAAGCTAGATCTTGGTAAGATCTTGCCAAGATTGTCAACCTGGGACCACAGTCATCTGGGGTATTATCGCTGCAGTAAGAATGTTACCACAGCAGTAAGCTGAACTTCTAACACTTTGTTGAACCACAGTTAATAGAATGAGAGGTTGAACTCTTCAGGCAAACTAGCAGCTTAACTGAACCTGACATGTTGTACAGCCAAAATATTATACCATTAGATTGGCCCAAAACTTGAGTTCTCTTTTTCGCATTTACTCGATTACATTTATCTATAAATATAGATAAATAAACAGTAATAAGTACAGATCTCTACTTAATGCCAATCATATGTTGATATGTTGTGACCATAATTCTCCAATGATCAGAAACTTCGTTCGTGGGTGAACGAGTCTCCCAAAATAACAAGCCATGCGGACAGGCGTTTATTTTTCCAGCTCCAACCCAAATGAACGGCTGCTCGCAGGCCATGAAGTTAGTAGAATGCATTTTTTCCAAAATTTCGATCCATCATTCTTATTAACAGTTTTGTCCACGAACTTTCCTCCTGTAATACCATCACTAACTTGGAACCAATAGGTCGAGGGGCTACTTAGGAAGAATAGATAGATAGAGCTATGCAGTATAAATCAAGCTTGTCGACGTTACTTCATTTCCTTTATTAGCGCTCTAAAATGTATTTTTAATATTTATTTTATCCAGGTTACACATTTCGCTGTTGTTCTTGTGACAAAGGTGAGTACGTTCTATACATATTACATTTATTTGCATTAATTACTAATTTATCGCAGGCGTTACGTTAGACCATTATCCTTCCAAAACAACCGGAATACCAAAAGGCAGCTAGCTATACATATTTAGGGTTGGGCGATATTAAAAAAATCATCTGACGATTATTGTCAAAGAAATTATCACGATATTCGATAATATCGCGATAAATGCAATAAAGGCACACCGCGCAAGCAAAGCGTGCAATTTCATTGTTCAGCGGATTAACACATAAATATTAGCTTTTGTACCGTATTAAATTCATATTTAATTCAGGAAATAGTTTTACCCTTTTAAAAACTATATTTTTAGGATTATATAAAATATCACGATAGTCATCGAGCATGACGATAATTTCGATATATCGTCGCTCAAGTTTCTACCTTCGATACGATAATCGCGATTGAAAATATCGCAATAAAGCAAAATATCGAAATATCGCCCAACCCTATACATATTATATTGCTACTTATACTAGGTCATGTGTGATTGCCTGAATTGGGTGACCTGTGCAGTTCTACACATGATCGAGTACATGAACTTGCGTTCGAGCTCGACAACAGGCCTCTTAGCTCAGTTGGTTAGAGCGCTGCACGGGTATCGCAGGGCCGCAGGTTCGATTCCTGCCATCATAGACAATCCAGAAGACAGGGACTGGAAACGCCTAATGTTTTGCGCGTGCCATCCGTGATCATAGAGATTATAAATAACACTAGAGGAGGCATTGTTATCTTAATTCAGTAAAAAAAAGGGAACGCGACTATTGGGGGACAAATTCAAGTCCCGGATGTGTATTCGTGTTCCCATTGGTGACGAGTTTCAAATCAGCCAATGAGAGCACAATTTTATATCCGGGACTTGAATTTGCCCCCCATTAGCTGCGTTCCCAATTTTTAAACTCGATGCCTCCTCTAGTGTTATTTATAATCTCTAAAGCCCGTTCTCCACTAGGCGAATTTATTCGCGCGAACAGATAAAAAGTAGGAAGCGATCCTACTTTTTCGCCGCGAATTTTTTCGCCGACCAATCACGTTGCCGGATTTCGGTTTTCGCTTCGCGTCGCGCGAACAAATTCGCGTAGTGGAGAACGGGCTTATGTCCGTGATGTGCTTGCGTGACGCTTGTGCCAATCATGCCATGTGAGTGAATTACTGAATGGCGCCTGTTGCTTCGAAAAAAATAAAGAGATAGATTGTTGGCCGGTACTTGTCTGCTGTTTTACAGCTCTTTATATACTGGAAAATTGTTTAAATAATCTACACCGAAAAGGGAGTTAGGTATATCACATTGTGTGTAAAGTTTATAAAACGGATCTGCTAATATTCAGAGACGAGTGCAGAGAATTTTCGAGCTTGTTCGAAAATTTTGATTTCCAATTTGGGGTGGACTTTCAGACACGATTCAGGTTTGTTTGCGTATTTTAGTTTACTTTAGTTAAGTTTACGTATATTTATTCAATTTTGCTTCACTGTAATTACGTTATATAAATTGATTGAAGTTATCTTTTCGAAGTTTTCCTTGATCTATATTTTAAAATTTGAATTTGGCAATTTCGGTTTTTAAATTAATATACCTTCCATTTTTAATATTGACAAGAAATCCTTTCTTTCTCGAAAACCAGTTTTGCTAAGGCATCCATTATTTAAAAGAAATAAAAACAAGGTTTCAGTTATTTTAACGGTGAGTTTTGTATGTTTAACACTCTTAACTTTCAACAATGCCAACAAGAATGCCAATGGCAATGACGACTTTTTTGCTGTCAAAAACATTACGCAATATTAAAAGGTGTTTTTGCTTTGTTTGACCCAATATAAGTTTAAAAACCGGAGAAATGCATCCACATGTCTATATTTGTTTTAAATATGTAAATTGCAAACCCTGAACTTTATTTAAACTGTAGTTGCAGGTTTCGAAGTTAGCCGGTACAAACTTTTCCGGACAACAACAAATGGCATGCAATGGCGACATTTTACAGTCAAAAACATTACGTAAGCATTCAAAGGACGTTTTTGGCTTTGTTTGCCCCTATATAAGTTTCAAAACGGGACAAGTGCATTCACAGGTCTATTTTTGTTCAAAATATGTAAATTACAAACTCTGAACTTTATTTAATTAAACTATAGTTACATAGGGTTCGAAGTGGGGGCAACAGAAATGGCCATCTTCCAGTTGGCGCAAAAGTAATTTGGGCCGTCAAATTTTCAGTAAACATTATTGGGCGAATAAGTTACCAAATTGATATAAAAAATAGCCTATTCGATAGATTACAATCTTATGATTACACATACTTTGACCATAAAGTAAAAAAATAGTTTTTCAAATGGCTTCATCGTCAAAGACAAAACAGGTTAAGTTTGTAGTTACAGGGTTAGTTTTGGCAGTATTTTCTGGAAATAATTGCTGCGTGCGCGATTTACCGATAGCACGACCAAATTTCACATTTAGCATCACTATAAAATAGAAATAAATGAAAATTTGGACGTATCTACCTTTGTTAGTATAGCCGCTCCACGACTACGATCCCAAAATTCAGATAATACGCTTTTTTTACGATATATTTTGCATAAACTACACGCATCTGCCTTTGTTTTTATGTAAATTTAAAGACTTGTTACCGTGGTAACCAAGTAATTGCTACGTGACAGGCACATCACGGATGTCACGATTTGTCATCATATTTCTAGCTTGCGTTTCCAGTCCCTGTCTTCTGGATTGTCTATGGTGCCATGCAGAGGGCTCATAGTTGCACTTTTTGCAACTGCTCCTGGTTAGGTCTAATAAATGTATCAAATTTACACTCGAAATTTCCGTCAGCAAAACGCATCTACAATTTCAAGCAGGGTGCGATAATTCGCGTACTTGCACCACGTGCCGGAGGTACGCCAATATAACGGTCTGGTACTAGCAGTTTCTTTGTTTTCAGCCACGTACCATTTAGGTACGCGGAACTCTTGCTATCTGCGTACTTACTTTTTGTTGGTACCACATGACCTCTCGAAGCCTTGAGTATTCAATATCGTAATTTAGTTAGAGACTGAGATGTCTTGGCATGAAACATTATTGGACTGATATGGCACTAAGAAACGTTGGAGTGGATTGTTTGTATATGCAATTGTGCTTCTTTTTCTACCTCATACTCTGCACATACTTTTCATAAACCTGTACTTTATGAACCTTATTTTAATGACTAAGTACACATTGAGTACCGAGTTTGTACAGCGCAAGTACGCGGCAACAACCATTGGCGTACCAGTCAGGTACGACTAACAATCTTGAAGTATCGCACCCTGTACAATTATGCCCAAAATCCTGTGTTAAGAAAAATTTTCTTAAGTTATTTGTAACCGTCCATTAGAAATTGCCGTTTAAATTAGAAAGTGGCTGTCCACAAGATTGTTGGAGATGCCAGCTGGTAATAACCTTACTTAATATTCTCCCAGGACTTCAACCCAGAAAGATATGAAGAACTCAGCGAATTATTTCGACGGAGTTATATGGACACAGGAAGTCCAACCGTTCTTCTTCAGCAATACCTTGCCGTTATGACAAAGGGATCGTGCGAAACTGCTGGAGAAGAAATATTTGATATCAGTAATTTTGCACCAAGGAAAGCGTTTTTATCTGCTTCGATTAAAGGTAATGGCCTGAGCATATCAGAAAACATTGTACATTGGATAGGATTTAACTTATTTTATGTCATTTGCTGTGTATCACTTTCAGATGTAATCAATATATTTGGTGTTGAAACAATCCTCATATACACAGCAGTTCTACTGAAAAAGAAAATTGTATTTTATAGTCCACGAATTGAAACATTATTGAATATCACAAGGTATGAGGTTGATAATTTCATAGACAAAATTACCTGACTTTATAATAGACAAATTTGGCTAGAAACACAATGGAATTCCCTGTAGGTAAATTTGCAGGGGTGCAAACACAATGGCGTGACAACAGATTCAAGATGGCGTCCTCAACCTTGGAAGGGCCTATCATCTACAAATGTGTTGAGGTGAACTCTCATCTGTTTTTATTTCTCCAATTAGCTAGAACAATTATAGTAACTAGGCATGCCCTATAGGGAATTCCTTTGTGTTTGCACCCCTTTGCACTATTGCGTTTCATTATGGCATTCTTAATCTTGGAAGGGTATATTCTAAACCTTATTTACCTTTTTTTTCTATTCTCTGCTTATGTAAATCAGAACAATATAGTAAATAGGCATGTGAGTTATCAAAAATGAATTGATTCAGCCTAGATCTATTCGGCTGGCTTTGGCAAGTTTGGGCTAGCATTTGGTAAGTATGACGTCACATGCGAACAAGGAGCCGCTTCGCCTTTCATTCGGTCAGCCCCTACGTTGCCTAGGTGCAAGTCTTCTCATGTGAAAAAGCGCTGAAATTAGAATAGAAGGCCTACATCTAGGCTGGGGTTTCCCTGAACGCCCGTTCAGAGTTTTAAGGCCGAGACACACCGGACGCGATTCGACAACACGGCGCGATTTTGAACAGCCATTTTAATTAAAGAAATTTTAAATTATACGTAGACCAAATAACTCAAAATGTTATAGCGCTTCTAAATATTTGAAAAACTTGAACCAGGATCAAAGTTATCGGTCAGTGAAAATCGAAAAATCGCGCGGCGGCGGCGAATCGCGTCCGATGTGTCTCAGCCTTTAAGACCCATACAGACCGGACGCGATTTGGCAACTCGACGCGAATTTTCAATGACATTTAACTTTAATTATATTTTTCTATGTTTTTCAAATATTCGGAACCATTTAACTTAAGCAATTTTAGCTATTTGGTCTGCATATCTTGTAAAAGTTTTATCGGTTGACGGTTTTATTTGTTTTTAAAAACTGAAAATTCGCGTCGCGTTGTCGAATCGCGTTCGGTCTGTGTGGACCTTTAAGGTCCATACCAGCCTCGTACCCAGGCGCTAAAAATGGGCACACTACAGTGTTTTTATATAGATCAGTGGCTCGAGCGCGCGGGGAGTACTGTAGTGTGCCTATTTTTAGTTAATTGCGCCTGGGTACGAGGCTGGGTCCATACACACCGGACGCGATTCGACAACGCGACGTGATTTTTTTGTTTTTGAGAGCAAATTTTGAATGGACTGAATGATATGTAGACCAAATAACTCCAAATGTTATAGTAATGTAATGCTTCTAAATATTTGGACAATTTAAACTAGGATTAAAGTTATCGGTCAGGGTACATATACTATCATCACTCATGTCCTACTTCAGAACTACGAAGACAATGAAACATACTATTATGTAGTTATGCAATGCGTACTATAAACAACCGTTAGCCTCTATTCGGATAAATTACTCTTTTATGTTTTGTGTTTTAAGAGCAATCCCTCAACTGGTGTGGCATCGTCAGAACTGGAATATTTTACATCCATTAATTGATTCAAATGACGAAACAGATATTCAAAATTTGACCTCGACAAGATATTATATTGCTGGTTTTACTGACGCATCTGTTGAGAATCGCAATGAGCTTTATGATATATTTGCAAATAGTAAGTAACTGTATTTGTTTTCTTGGTCCAACGAGAAATATTTGAAAACGAGAAGAGTGCACGGTACCATCATTACATTGGTGTCTCATTTTAAAGAACGTTTAAGATTGGGTGTTAAATCTTGTTGCTGACTTTTTATATAAAGCTTAACTATTAGAATATTTTGACTGAAAACAATGAGGGAAGAGGTTATTTCGCTGGCCTCAGAGTGACAAAACGTAACAAAGAAACGGTTTTACTAACACTAACCCTATTCCAAACACCAACTCTAACCCTAACCCTACTCCAAGCAGTTTGTTTCTAAACCAATCTTAAAGAAAAAAGTTTTGATGAAATGTCATTCTGAGGTCACAAAATAACTTCTTCCAACAATGAGCTGTCTGTCCGCCATCTTGGATTAATTCTTAACCTCATTTAAGCCGGTTTTCCACTGGGCGGAATTTTGCGCGAGGAGCGGAATTTTTCTTTCTCTTGTGATTTCTTGGGTGGAACTAATTAGAAAAGACAAAGAAAAATTACCTCTAAGTGACCGAGTAAAGATCAAAAGTTGTTCAAAATGTTTGTATACAATTTGAAATTAGAAATGGTAAATGTGACCCTACTTATGACGTAACATGTATGTCCTGAATAATCCAAGATGGCGGACATCTCACTGTTTTCAGTCAAAATATTTCAGGAATCAAGCAAGATATGAAAAAGCAGTATAAACTCTTTGTTCACTATTTTTAAAGCTCTTTCAAATGAGGCAAACTAAATTTTTACTGCCAATGTCCTTTAAAAGTTCTAAAGCCCCGTTTACACTACGCTCAATTTTTGGTACGCCACGGATAAAATTGGTACCCGTACCACTTTTTTGGTTCTTGGACTTGGTTGTTGTCAAAGTATCAAACCGATATCAGGATATATTCGCACTGCTTGTTCCCAGTTGTTACGACAAGTCTGAAACAAGTTGTCACCTTGTTACAAGGTTAAAGGGCATATGACTCGAAAATTGACGGTGTTATTTTTTAGTCCAATTTGAAAGATCATTGAAAACTGTAGAGTAACCTCTTTGATAGATTTTTGTTTTCTTGCTTCGTTTTGAAGATATTTCATTTTGCATGATATACAAAGAACCAACACATATGCACAATGATTCAGCCCTAAAAGTTGTATATCTAAAAAATGGGTGTTGTTGTGGACAAATCTCGTGTTCATCATTAATTTTGAATGAATTTATTTGATAGTGAAAAAATTATATAACATTTTAAAGTAAGTCATGCATGTGTGACGTAGAAACTAAGTTGGTCCTTTGTATATCATACACAATCTGTCAAAGAAGTTACTCTACAGTTTTTAATATCTTTCAAATTAGACTAAAAAATAACACCATCAATTATCGAGTCATATGCCCTTTAATGGCGGGAACAATTACTCAAAATTTTTCCAACAGGACTAACACAAGCTGTTCGTAAACAAGTTGCTATGGGCTTGTTGTCATCAATTTGTTAACTACTTGTTACATGCAGAGGATATCAGTCTTGTTGAACAACTTGTTGCGAGTCTGTTGGCTTCGTCAACCTTACCACTTGTTCCAGACTTGTCAAGTCAACAGCCGGGAACAAGCAGTGCAAACACATCTTAATTGTTGACAAGCTGTGAGAGATTTATTGTTTTACTAGTTTCTGATGGTGAAGTATCGATCGCTCCGCACGCAAAAGGTAGGTGACAAAATAAAATCTACACTCTATATACAACCCACTGTATCATTAGAACATGATCACACCCACTCAGAATTTGAGCGGTCTATATCCCATAAACTGTCTTACAGCGAGCTTCATAGCAATTACGGTGGGTCTATTTTAAACAATTATCGAATGAGGTCGAGTAGGAGGAGGAATTATCAAGGCCGAGGTTTGAGTTTAACACAAACCAATGCCTTAATAATTCCTCATATCCTGCTTGAATCGAATTCAATAATTGTTTTATTATTTATTTGAGGAAGCCTTTTGTATTTTCCCGCTTTTGGCATAAGCCCCATATATTTGCGTGACGTCATAACGTGTTACATCGTTTTTCAATATACCACGAAATTATGTCAAACGTGGTATATTTGTTTTCAATCTTTCACGGTTTTCAATATACAACTCCAAATTTGGACAGCTAGTGAGCAGATATGACGATTTTACCGACAGCTCTTAGCCAATCAAAACTCTTGAATTATTTTCAATAAATATAAATAAAACTGATTAGTATATGCTTCACTGATATATGGAGCGTACAATCAGTTTAATAAACTCACTGCAAGTATTAATCGATAAAAACATATAATAAGAAATACTTCACAAATTATAAAGAAATAATTCTTCGTGGATGTGATCATCTTCAAGTCGGATAGACAATGATCACGTGTTTTCAGTTGGATATAAACTCCCCGAAACTAATTATCGGGAATCTATATCCCACTGAACACACGTGATCGTTGTCCATCCTATACTTTTGCATTATGTTAATTAAGGCCCAAGTTACACGATACCGGATTCGCATCGGAGCGAGTCGAGCGACACCAACTAAGACGCTTTTCGGCCTCTTACAACTTTTCATATTTCAAGTTTTTTACTAATTCTGTTATATTATCATAATTGTGAGTGCGTAAACTCCCCTTGAAACTGTAAAATTTGATGTAGCTCCGATGCGAATCCGATATCGTGTAACCACAGGTGTAACGGAGGCCTTAATCAGTTGACCTGACAGTTACTACTGTAACTTGATCATTCAGACACGTTTCAAATGGGCAAAGTCCACAAGGATATGGCAATGTTTATGGTGAATAATGCAAAAGAAGAAGAAAAAAGCGACGAACAACTGGTTACGGTAAGCATACTGCATGGCTGCTATCATTGAATTCAAAAAGGTGTCTTATTTGGTCCTTATAGATCAGATTACTTCCTACCAAACTTTATACAGTCATACAGTACCTATATTTTACATTTCCTACGCACATGTTCTACTTTCTGATAAAGGCACAGTGTAACCTGCTGAGCGATGTGATTTAGTCGGATTGAAACATGAAAAAGTTCAAAGTTTTTGAAAACAGTTTTTCTCTGTTTTCTTCCCAAGTTTTTCGCACTTGTGCAACAGGAGTGGCGATATTATATGCGTTAGATAAAACACGAGCAGCCGATCTGTATAGATATACTTATATATCTGTATAGGTATACTTATACAATTGTAATGCATGGTCGTCCTCATTTACGCCGAATCTTCAGTTTAGATAAATTTATCAAAATAACTTGAATTTTGGTCCCTCAACCGGATAAATAATATCAAATTACACATTCCTGTTTTATCATAACGGCTGCATAAAACCACATCGCTCAGCAGTCAGCACAGCATGGTTTTTAACCCATTTACTACTTGTATACTAGGAGTTGTCAGACAAAACTCAAAGTTTGATCAACAACTTGAAAGGTCTAGCTGTGGCAAACGAAGATAACACTCGTCACGTTATAAAACTGGAAAAATTGAGAGAACGAAAATTGACCTCGGCCATGGAGAACTTTTTATATAATTTGGCTGCTGCAGAGGGAATGGTGTAATATCTTCAATTTCACAAACTGTTTGTTGTCCTATACGATTGTCATACCTGTGCGATAACAATAAGACGTTTAACTTTGCAGTATTGTTTTACATTAGTAAAAGAAGCTATTTTTTACGAAATAATGAGCTGTAATCATACCTATAGTACACAAGTACACGGACTGTACACTTCAAATAGGCATTGGCCGCAAAAAAGCCGTTGTGACCGGTGAATTTAATAATCCATCCTTCATGATGACCGGTGTACCTTTCAAATTTATTTTGAGGCCTGATGGTATGTCACGTGAGGAAAGCTTAGTTCTCAATTTCTCTAAAATTGCGTTTAAAGTACTATTTAAAATACGCGTAGGAGTGTTTTATGATATTTAAAATGCGAGTGCGCAGCATGCACGAGCATTTTAGATTGATAAAACACGACTGCAAGTGTTTTGAATAACTTCAAACACGACTACAATAGATGCCGTTTCATTAGTATTCTTTATATAAAGAATACTATTTAGGATGGACTTTTATATAAGGAATATTAATGAAGATGAGTTTTATCAGGTACAGTATAAAGCCACTTCACGTGATATATTATGGTTGACATGATTTGCCAATAAGCTTATGAATTATTAAAGTATTATGAAACGAAATTTTCACCTTATTTTTTATTGTTTTATTAAAAGGTACTGCTGGAGTGATGAAGAATGACGTTTACAGTTTCTTCATATTTCATCTCATTCTCAAGTTATCGCACTTTCTTAATTCGAGTTGTGACGTCACTAATTTGACTTGAGATAATGGCAATAACAAGAAAGTCTGATATCTTAGTGAGTATTTAATAAAATTCAATGAAACTCGGTACACTTAATGGGTGCACCCATATGAATATTTTTGGCAGGTCATAGCAACACACTAGTCCCCAGTCCAGGGCCGCCGAGAGGGGGGGGATTACCCCGAGGTGCTGGGGGCCCCTGAAAATTTTTTGTTGGGCCCCAGTCTTTTTTGTGTGTTAAATATTTCCGCGCAAAGGACAGGATATCTGTTTTCTTGGGCTAAGTGCCGAAATTTGGCATAAAAAAATGAGATAAAGTCCCTGGAAAGCAATAGCAACGTACTCGTCCAGAAAAATTTTTTACTCCGGAAAATATTTTTTACCCCTAAAATGGTACACTGACCGAAATTTTTTTGTAATAAGCGACAATTATAGTAATAAGCGACAATTGCAGAAATTATTTATTTCGTCGGAAATGGATCATATAGAAATTGGAAGAGAAGGGACTGGGGACGAGTGTGTTGCCATAACAACCATATAAACAAGCCAAATTGTTCACTTCGTTGCACCCACTAAGTGTGCCAAGTTTCATTGAATTTTATTAAATGATCATCAAGATATCAGATTTTCTTGTTATTGCCACTATTTTGACTCAAACTAGTGACGTCACAACTCAAAATATAGAAAGTGCGATAACTTGGGAATGAGATACGAACAAACTATAAACGTTATTCTTCATCATTTAAGCAGTACCTTTTAATAAGACAATAAAAAATGAGGCAAAAATTTCGTTTCATAAACACTTTAATGAGTGTTTGAAGATAATATATTACTCTGCCAGAAATTGTGTTGCAAGTTGCAGTAAAAATGGCCTTCGAATTGCATTCACTGATATTACAATAAACCGGATTGCCGTGAACAAATTAACCTCAAGCGAGAGAAACATATACTCGCGAGTGTTTGAAAAACTTCAAATTGCACACGTTGACTCGTGCATGTTTTCCCCGAATTGCACTTGAAATAACAACAGAAATATGTTGCAGAATTAACAACGATCGACTGCGAAAAAATAAAAAAAAATTTAAACAACAGAACGACAACAACCAGACCTGGAAAAAAGTGGGATCTCGGGATTCTGAGGAATATTTGCCTTAGCAACAAGATTGAGGAACATTTTGAATTTATCACGCGTACTTTAAGGGAAAATTTTAAGGAATCGTATTTAGTTATCTGCCATTTGAGTCTATTTTGAGATTGCGAAGTGTTCTTCATATCCTGTTAATATAATTTGAAGATTGTTTTGTTTCCTCAGCAATTTTACAACCAATATAATTGAGTTCCAGCTGGAAATGGAGCCTAAGTCAAAACAATATACAGTCAAATAAACTTTATTGTTACACTGATACACGTAACGCACGGTCAAATTTTTCATTGTTTTTACGCACTTTGAGCCGAATTTGATTATTTGAGGAACATTTGAAAAAGGCAAATTCAGGATCCCAGGAACATTGAACACTTTTTCCAGGTCTGACAACAACAACAACAACAACAACAACAACAACAACAACAACAACAACAACAACAACAACTTACGTCCAGCAACGTTACAACAGGCCCTTTGCAATCGGATATTGACGTAAACTTTGAAACGGTAGATCGGCACAACGGCCCAATATGTATTAAACGTTTTACAGAACTTTTATTCACACTTAAATGGTCTACTTCTCATTTTAATACACATATGATTGTATACATTCTGTTTACAAATGCGTCATAAGGTACAGTATATAGGGTGCGTAATTGACAAATTATATCTAATGCTATATTAATATTAAGTCACAAAGCCAAAGGCATCAATCTATACTAAGAACAAAGTCTGAAGAAAATGAATCAAAACAACTTAGCTTTCTTCTTGTGATCAATCTGTTTCCATTTTGGCAATTCATAAAACTCATTTCGCGTCATCTTAAAAATCTCGCGAAAATCTTCATCATTTAGATGTTTCTATGAAATAAGAGAACGTAAACTCTTGGCGTGTTGCGACGAAAACAACATAAACTAGAGAACACTCAGAGGCTGGACACGACTGCCAGCGAATTAAGGGGTTGGTCATTGTTTATGGGTGGCACTGAAGAGAAAAGGGTTGGATAAACAAAATTTTGAGTGAGTAAAATGTTGGATAAATGAACTTTATTGTCATTTCCAAAGCATGACTCACTCGACTAGAAATCTAAAGACTAAAAATCAGTGTCAACAGTCATATGTCAATACAATATATGTTCAATCCGAGTCACTATCTTGATCATTTTCCGATTTGTCAGGAAGCAAATGGTATCTCCAAAGAAAGTGCATGTGCAGACAACATGAAAAATTGAACAAGCGGTTATCAAACTTGTCACAGAAGTGGTCAAGGGATATGTGTGACAACTTAACGGTATTCTTTTGTAATGTTTTTAGCCAGGGGTGGGTATTTAGTTTTTAATTGATATTTGCGGTCGATATATATATATATATATATATATATTCGAGGTCGGGTAAAAATGTTTTTGATGGTTGGATGATCACCATTTTGCCAACAAACATTTTACCAAGAAAAACATTTCCCCTCGGTGCCCCCCCCCCCCCCCCCCCCCGTTG